>OX638364.1:35440013-35626827 GCA_951812935.1 Hermaeophaga mercurialis
ACACATAAATGATGATTATATTGCCTAATAATGTTTTGTATACATGATGATATGACTTATTTTTATCTAAAAACGACAAACTGTTCGAAAAAAATCTTTAATTATTTTGTATAATTTCTGTAGGTAAATATTTATTATTTAGAAAACATAGCGTAAGTTTTTAAAATCATAAACTAATATATATTCAATTTTGACTTCAAATAAAGAAACACGACGCAGATATGATAAAATATTTCTGATTGTAAAACCCACATCCTGTATACAATAGCTGTATTCGGAATTAGTTAGCTTGAAAACGATTGATTAAGTAACAAGTTAATTTCTAACACCATAGTTTTTGAAAATATTTTGCTAAATGTTTAAATGTAAATGTGATTTCACCAGTTGTACCAGACCGGAGAAAAGATTTAATTCTTTTAGTGTCAGTTCGGATCCCCTGTCCATCAGGTAAGTGCTTAAATTTTATTCCTCGATTTTTCAAATTTAGGTCTATTTAATAATTTAGGCTATAGATGAGCCCTTCTTTTCGAAGAAGATAATGTAAATAATCTAACTGAAGATGAAATAATTCAGCTTTTAAGGGCTTCCAAATATTTTTAAAAGACCAGAAAGTTTTAATAAAAATTTATTTGATAACTCATATATTCATTTCGATTTTAACTTTGCTGAATTAGGCTGTTAGCACTTCTCACAAAATACTGTAATTACTGCTCTTTTAATTTCTCTTGAGGTGATGTTTATACAGTTGTATTTTCCATCATCGTTTCCCTGATTTTATTTAAATTTACACAACTCATACATTCATTTTTCAGATACAGAAGAAGAAGAAAGCTGACTACACAGATTTAAAGTGAGTTGATAGCCCCTCTATTAAGGAAGATAATGTAGCTGTGGCTTAAATTATTCAATTTAAGGATAGCCAAATGGATTTGAGGTGATGTTTATACAGTTGTATTTTCCATCAACGTTTCCCTGATTTTATTTCAATTTACACAACTCATACATTCATTTTTCAGATACAGAAGAAGAAGAAAGCTGACTACACAGATTTAAAGCGAGTTGATAGCCACTCTATTAAGGAGGATAATGTAGCTGAGGAATAAATCATTCAATTTAAGGATTGCCATAGGGATGAAAAAGACCGGTAAGTTTTAATAAAAATTTATTTAGTGCTTTATAAATATATAACTCATTTTTTAAATTTTTTAAAGCCGTAAGGCAGCGAACTATGATCCGGAAGAAATTTTCTTTTTGTTGACATAGGTTGATATCTTTTCTCTGATGTTACGGTTATCACCTCATGATCCTTAGTTCTTCTGATCTGCTTCGAAATGATAAAAATAGGCTCACTTTTTGTCAAGACCATCTCCCTGATTTTTTCAAAATTTAGCAACTGAGAAGCACTATAGTTTAGTGAAATTCCTTTCACTTTACAGACAACATATTCACTACCATTACAGCTGTATTTATAGGCATAATTTTTAGGGCCCCCTGAAACGAATTCTGTAATAAATCCCCCGTTTAGCTCGTCCGTAAGATCTCCAATGCAGTCGCCGTTGGAAAGGTCAGGAAGACCAACTTGCGAAGAATAGATAATTGAATCGGTATCGTAATATAAGGCTCTCTCACCCACCTGATCCAGGTAACTATATAATTTTAAAAAGACCGGTATCATCTATAAGTGGGGTAGATGTCAAATTTAAAGAAAAGCATGCGCAATGAACGTTGCCGTAAGGGCATTAGCGTTCAACTTCGTTATTATTGGTCCAATTGAATTGGGAAAAAGACCGGTATCATCTATAAGTGGGGTAGATGTCAAATTTAAAGAAAAGCATGCGCAATGAACGTTGCCGTAAGGGCATTAGCGTTCAACTTCGTTATTATTGGTCCAATTATTGGTACAACTATTTTTAGTAATCAATACCAATGATCAGAAGACAAACAACATAAGTTGAAAAGTGCCCCAAATTTCGTATACTTGCGAGTAGAACTAAAGGCCAGAATAGTCAAAGAGAGCCAAAAATACGAAAGCTTAATTAAGGTCGCTGATGTGTGTCAAGAAAATCAAAAATAATCAATCGTCTATAAAACTGTAAAAAGACTTATGCATGCGAGACATAGACCAATAGCGAAAAAGAGGAAAAGTAAACCAAGACAGAGATGGTATAATTGTGTTATGGAAGACCGAAACTGGAGAAAAACACTGTAGATAGGAAAAATGGAGACCAGTAAAAATGACCTTTGCTACACGTATAAGTTAATATTGTCGATTTATCAATGGGGGTTCAGTTTTCGATTAGCGTCTGCTTATTACGCTTGTTTTATTTTAGATATACCTACAGCACAATGTTTCAGGATCCTGTGCAAAAAGGCATGCAGAAAATACTTCTCGAGATAACCAAGGACCCTTTTAAAATAGAAATTAGGTTGGTTTCAAGCATGAATTTCACACCTACAGATTCGACTTTGGTAAGTTTTAACAATTTGGTTGTATTTTAACTAGTAGGGAAAACGGAGTTTTTTAGACCCCCGTTTTAGAAACATCAGCCATTACGGCTTTTTAAATTTTTAATTAGACATATCCGATACGAATTTTGATAAACAACATTTTTTGTGTACTCCATCAGCGCTAATGAATTCAAAAACCTTTTAAATCATACTTTGATATTATAACGATATGGCAACATTGTATAAAAGGCCTCATGGGTTATCTCAATGCCATAGCGCCCGCTCGTGCTCTCTCTCTCTCTCATAAACAGGGTAAACTATAGTAATTTGTTCGACTGGTGGCCGGCCGCCGTTTGTGTGCAGCGCCACCATGTTTCACCCGATATGGCAACAATGTATAAATAATAATAAAAAGCAACATTCCAACCGAATCAGTCCGACTACGTCACACACAGGCGATGCCGGCCACCGCTTGTGTGCGTCGCATCATGAATCGGAGGAGTGGGGGTAGGTCACGTGAGGGGGCGTGTCCGTCCATAAGGATCGACAGAAAAAGTTCCCACGGCCAACCGTCCCAACCTACTACTAACATTTACTGTTGGGGAAATATCGTAGGCCTCCTCTCTGTATTCCCACGTTACAATTAACGTTTCCTCATTTACCGGTAAAATAGTGTTTACAACTATTGCGGGGTTCGACATCATTAAATAAAATTCAGCAGAATTTCTAATTATAGATGTTTTAGGCATGTTTTGTCTCTGTCTCAGCTTGCCCCAGAAAGAGTTTAACATCAGTTTTGCCAATGATCTTAAACCAGGATTCTCAGTTATTTCAGAAAACTCCAGTAAAATGTCTTCTCTATGTAGAAATTCCTCAATATATCTATCTTTCTCAGCGTCTGTCGCACAATTCTTAGGCCAGCCGCTGGCTTGCTGTTTGATTTTTATAAACTTATTCATCATGCCTGAGAATAAGCCCTCCTGCTCTCTACTGAGCTGTATGGTGTTGTAACTCCATATTTCGTAGATTTCCATCATTTTGTACCCTTTCTCAATAGCTTTAACGACTTCTTCAATCACCCATGTACCATTTAAAGCTCTTTCCTCGTCATCGTGAGTACAATCGTCGTCTTGGTTCACCCCCTCGCCGCATTTACGACAAAGGACAAACATACATTTATCATTCATTCTATAAGGCAGTACAGGGTGATACAGGTTTGTAGGAGGTAATATTTTACATTTTATCACACCTGACATTTGGGAAATTTACCAAATTTACACACATAAGGGTAAAGCGAGCAGACATCAACATATTTAATTTTCTCATTTTCTTTCGCCTTGTAATATTCCACTGTATTCCCCGTTCGGCCCCCGTACAGAGAATCTCTAGGGTTTAGAGGTAAATATTTTATGTAAGAATGGTTTTCTGTGTATTCTTCAATTTCTTTATTTAACATTTTTCGAAAATCGCATTCCCACATTTGTACAACGTTATACCCCTTTTTCTCCAAATGTTTATTTTTATTTACAGTTCGTTGGAACCGATTCTCCATACAATCATTGGGATCGTCTTTTAATGCTTTATCACGGTTATTTGTATAGCATTTCGGACACCCATGAAAATAACAACCCTCGAATTCAAAGACGGTATCTCCATGTACCCCTTCAACTTTAACCCCGGCAACTCTAGCCTCTTGACCTTTGGCCACATGATGTATTTCGATACCTCTTTGGTATTCTTCCCATATCAACCATTGTAAAGCTATTTTCGAATGGTTATCTCTGAATCTGTAGCCACCTTTAGGGATTATTCCGATCGTGTTTGGTTTTAAAAAGTTTCGCCGAAATACCTTGTTGCACGCAGACGCAATTGTGCTTGCCTCTGTGAATGGACACACATTTGACGTATCCAATAGCTGCTGACGAAATTTGAGACAGGCCTGCGTTAGAATCTGTACATCAGAAACACAATACTCTACAATCTCCTTTTGAAAATCAAATATGTAATTTTCAGCAATTTTCTCGTTGTGCCATTTAATTAATTTCTCGCGCGCATCATCTTTTAAGTTGTTAGGGTCGTAGAATTTCAATGCAGGTATACCTCCAACATAGTTCTGATTTTCCAGCCTGTTAAAGAGATGTGGAAAATACCCCTTTTTCAATTCGGAAAACCCAAAAGCTTTCGGTAATGCAGATAATGCCATCGGAAAATAGTTTAGTGAATCCAGAAATTTAACGTTTCCAGCGTTCATCATAATTAGCTTTGTGCCGCGCATAATCAGGTCCGGATTCAAATCGGTTTTAGTGAGAATGTAATTTAATACGAATTGATGATCGAAACCGCCACCGTTATGGGCTATAACGACAATCTGTTTAAATTTTTTTCGTATTTCTAGTACTTCGGTCAGAAATTTCGTAATTACATCCTCTGTTAGAACTTTTTCTCTGAATCCGCAACTCTGACAAAATAACAATCTTGTCTCGTTTATACACTTGTGGCATACTTTTCTGTATACACACAAATTTGGTTCCTGCTGTATGACCCCATTGACGACTTTTTCTTGTGTTGTCTCCAAGTCATAGAAAACAAACAAAAAATCTTTAATTTGAGGGGATTTTTTGTCAGGTTGCATATAACACAAATGGTCTTCGGGTTGTCTCGATTTACAAATCTTGCAGTAAATTTCGCCACAGATATGATTGTGCGTAGTGCATATTTTAAAACATTTCTCACAGCTTTTTATTTTTTTACAAACCGAATTCAAATGTGCCTCGTAACAATCATCGCCGTAAAAATCTCTTCGGCATTCAATACAGCCTCTTTTTACAACATCTTTATTGCATGCAGGTGATTTTCTGCATGCAAAACACACCTGATCACACCGATGTTCGTTTCTGTTGTTGTAGGGAGTGTGGCAGGCTTCACAAAAATATCCGCACATAAATGCGGCGGTTAGAGATGTGATGACATTGTAATGGCCTTCATGGAAAATCAGATTTAAAGCAGGACCGTCATTTCCTCCTTCAAAAATAACATCCCGCCCTTTGCCACCATATTGATAAACGACGATCTTATAATTTTTTAGATGTTGTTGAAAGTGCTGAAGTTCGAGGATCCCGCATCCCTCTGGAGTAATCAACACCCCGCTGGATTTTACCAGTTCAAGAGCTTTGGCTGCCTGAAGTCTACGACCATCCCTAATTTTTGCGTAGTTTGGATCCTTACTTTGGAATGCCATACTGACTACTAGAGCGCGAGGTAAGCATAGGTTGTCTTTGTTATTTATTGAAATAATACCTCTACGTTTTTTACACTCCTCGTTAAAGGTATTATAATTACGTCCCCTGCCTTTTCCTACGGGCATTTTTACCGTAGTAACACCCAAACAGAAGGTTTCTGTATTCAGCCCCGTTGAATTTGATTGGTATATGGATGAAATTTTCTTCCACACGTCATCAACTGTCACCTGAGATGCAGGTTTAAAAACCACCCATCCTTGGCCCCTTGAAAAATCTTTGGAACAGAAAGTAAATCCAACATAATCCTCCAAGTCCACGTTTTCTGTCCCCTTCAAAACAATATCTTCGATAGCGTTTTTCACCCAGCTTATAGGTTCAGCCCCCTCAGGAGTAGCTTTAATTTTAAATTCCAAAGTTCGGCCCTGGACCCCAAATTTACGGATTTGTTTTGTAACATCCTTGATAATTTCAAAATTCGCCATTTTTCAGAAATATTCTAAATTGTTACTTATCAGTGTAGGATAGCTAATCAGTAACTGATAGGAATGATCACGCACACCTGTACTTGTACTTTTTAAATTTTTGTAGTGCCGGAGTGGGGGTATGTCACGTGACCTAATTATCCGACGTGAAATTGCATTTTTCGTAAACTAGACAGACTTTATTCGAAAATATTTTAAAAATTAAAACCAAAATTCATGTTATATCTAAAAACAATGTATTTCAGACATTACGGTTGTAGATTATGAAAAATAAAGAATAATTCTTATCGACATTTTGTGGGGCCGTGTGCAAAAGGGGTCACGTTCCCTAATTATCCAACAGGTGAAATTGCATTTTTCGTAAACTAGACAGACTTTATTCGAAAATATTTTAAAAATTAAAACTAAAGTTCATGTTATATCTAAAAACAATGTATTTCAGACATTACGGTTGTAGATTATGAAAAATAAAGAATAATTCTTATCGACATTTTGTGGGGCCGTATGCAAAAGGGGTCACGTTCCCTAATTATCCAACAGGTGAAATTGCATTTTTCGTAAACTAGACAGACTTTATTCGAAAATATTTTAAAAACAAAAACAAAAATTCATTTCGCATCTAAAAACAATGTATTTCAGACATTCCGGTTGTAGATTATGAAAAATAAGGAATATTTCTTATCGGCATTTTTTGTAGGGCCGTGTGCAAAAAGGGTCACGTGACATATTCATCCAACAGGTGAAATTGCATTTTTTCGTAAACTAGACAGACTTTATTCGGAAATATTTTTAAATCAAATAATCACGATATGTTCACGTGAAAAAGAGCTTTTTCGCTATGTTTTAAGAAATACTATAAACACCTGTTATAATAAACACAAATATAATACTCTTTAGAGATACTTTTAACTGTCATACCGGATGAAGCCTCCCCGATAAGACAGATAACGTGCGAAAACACGTTTCCAGGTTATCATTTCATTCATGGTTTGATAATTACGATTTAAACGAAATAAGATTACTAATAAATTAAATTAAAAATAGCTGTAAGAATCAATTTTGTATTGTAGATTTTCTAAAATTTTTCAAAAATTTCCGATTAGACAGAACGGCAGTAGAGAAAACAACGGACGAGGTCATTATTAAAAAGGGATGCTAGCAATAAATAATTTCGTATTGTTTTTAAGTTTACAAAATTCAACATGGCTGCGCTAGTGGGGTGATGTGTGTAACAACGCTTCTGTGGAAAAGTCTTATGCAATAATTTTATAAGTTGCACAAATTAGGTAGCCTTATTTAACTATATTACATCGGTAATGATAATTTTCAGAGTATCCCTAAAAAATAGGTTAAACATTTGACGTGCGAGACGTAAACGTGACACGTGATACGTTAAAACGTGAGGTGCGTGACGTAAAACGTGACGTTTTTTGACGTGCTAGACGTTTTACGTCACGTTTTTTGACGTTTACGTGATTTTTCTACCGTGTTCCTTGTCTCGTTCCTCATCTATGTTACTTCTAGATCATGCTGGTCTTTTTTTTACAATTCAATTGAACCAATAATAGCGGCTCATGCCCTTACGGCTACGTTCATTGCGCTTGATACAAATACAAACCCTTTAAATAAATCATACTTTTTTTCATACTTTGATATTATTATACCCTACTTACGGTTTCTTCGGAAATATGGCAACATGGTATAAATAATAATAGTAATAAAAATATGGCAACATGGATTCCAAACATTATCTCAATAGTGAATTCAACTTTCAAGTAATTTTTAAACAGAAACATGGTCACCACAATTGATAACGCTCTCTCTCTCTCTCATAAACAAGGTAACGGGTGAAAAATTATCCAACCGTTATCTTCGATTCGAATCAGTCCGACTACGTTACACACACAAGCGATGGCCGGCGTTTCTACGGAAATATGGCAACAATTTATAAATAATAATAAAAAGGCAATATGGCCTGTCCTGGCGACAACGACGACTATTATATCCAGCGGATATCTTTAAAATGAATCAGTTCGACTACGTCACACACAAGCGATGGCCAGCCACCGCTTGTGTGCATCGCCGCCATGAATCGCGCCATCTTGGATCACCTCCGCTCGGGCCTGCATTCGTGCGCCGCCGCCGTGAATCGCGCGCCGACTCGACTATAGTAATTTCTTCTTCTTCTTCTTTTCTATAGGTGACTGAACGAGCTCCATTCTTCTTCTTCTAGCTGAACTGTCAAGACCATTACTCTCGCACTAAAATGGCCGCCGCCGCCGCTCTCCGGTGCCGTCAAGTGACAGTTTCGGGAATCCTCGTGGCCTTTTTGGCTGAACTGCCAACACGTTGAAGGCCTGTATCTTCTTGCTGAAGTGCCACCACGTTCAAGACCTGTATCTTCTTGCTGAAGTGCCACCACGTTCAAGCCATTCTTCTCCACATCTACATGAGCCGCCGGAGATATGCCGTGGAGTGGGGGTAGGTCACGTGAGGGGGCGTGTCCGTCCATAAGGATCGACAGAAAAAGTTCCCACGATCACTAGTCCCGTACTCTACTGGTAAGTTTTAATAAAAATTTATTTAGTGCTTTATAAATATATAACTAATTTTTTAAATTTTTTAAAACCGTAAGGCAGCGAACTATGATCAGGTAGAAATTTTCTTTTTGTTGACATAGGTTGATATCTTTTCTCAGATGTTACGGTTATCACCTCATGATCCTTTGTTCTTATGATCTGCTTTGAAATGATAAAAATAGGTTCACTTTTTGTCAAGACCATCTCCTTGATTTTTTCAAAATTCAGCAACTGAGAAGCACCATAGTTTAGTGAAATTCCTTTCACTTTACAGACAACATATTCACTGCCGTTAGATGTCGTATGCCTCCTCTTTGTATTCCCACGTTACAATTAACGTTTCCTCATTTACCGGTAAAATAGTGTTTACCACTATTGCGGGGTTCGACATCATTGAATAAAATTCAGCAGAATTTCTAATTATAGGCGTTTTAGGTAAGTTGGATTTCTGGGCTAGCTTGCCCCAGAGGGAGTTTAACATTAGTTTTGCCAATGATCTTAAACCAGGATTCTCAGTTATTTCAGAAAACTCTAATAAAACGTCTTCTCTTTGCAGAAATTCTTCAATATATCTATCTTTCTCAGCGTCTGTCGCACAATTCTTTGGCCAGCCGCTGGCTTGCTGTTTAATTTTTATAAACTTGTTCATCATACCTGAGAATAAACCCTCTTGCTCCCGGCTGAGTTGAATAGTATTGTAATCCCATATTTCGTAAATCTCCATCATTCTGTAGCCTTTTTCAATAGCTTTAACCACCTCTTCAATCATCCAGGTACCCTTCAAACATCTTTGTTCCTCATCGTGAGTACAATCATCGTCTTGGTTCAACCCTTCATCGCATTTACGACAAAGAATAAACATGCATTTATTGTTCATTTTACACGGGAGTACAGGGTGATACAGATTTGTAGGAGGTAATATTTTACATTTTATCACACCTGACATTTGGGAAATATCAGCCAATCTGCATTCTTCTTCTCCCACATAAATTTTTTTGGGGTGGCCAATAGGAAATTTACCAAATTTACACACCCAGGGATATAACGAACAGACATCAACATATTTAATTTTCTCATTTTCTCGAGCCTTGTAATACTCTACTGTATTTCCCGTTCGGCCGCCGTACAGAGAATCTCTAGGGTTTAGAGGTAAATATTTCATGTAAGAATGGTTTTCTGTGTAATGTTCGATTTCATCATTTAACATTTTTAGAAAATCGCATTCCCACATTTCTACAACTTTATACCCCCCTTTCTCCAAATGTTTATTTTTATTTACAGTTCGCTGAAATCGGTTTTCCATACAATCAGAGGGATCGTCTTTTAATGCTTTATCACGGTTATTTGTATAGCATTTCGGACAACCGTGAAAATAACAACCCTGAAATTCAAAGACGGTATTTCCATGTACCCCGTCAACTTTAACCCCGGCAACTCTGGCCTCTTGACCTTTGGCCACATGATGTATATTGATTCCTCTTTGGTGTTCCTCCCATATCAACCATTGTAAAGATATTTTCGAATGATTATCTCTGAATCTGTAGCCACCTTTAGGGATTATTCCGATCGTGTTTGGTTTTAAAAAGTTTCGCCGAAATACCTTGTTGCACGCAGACGCAATTGTGGATGCCTCTGTGAATGGACACACATTTGACGTCTCCAGCAGTTGCTGACGAAATTTGAGACAGGATTGCATCAGAATCTGTACATCGGAAACACAGTACTCTACAATCTCCTTTTGAAAATCAAATACGTAATTTTCAGCAATTTTCTCGTTGTGCCATTTAATTAATTTTCCGCGCGCATCCTCTTTTAAGTTGTCAGGGTCGTAGAATTTCAATGCGGGTATACCTGCGACATAGTTCTGATTTTCCAGCCTGTTAAAGAGATGCGGAAAATACCCCTTTTTCAATTCGGAAAACCCAAAAGCTTTCGGTAATGCAGATAATGCCATCGGAAAATAGTTGAGTGAATCCAGAAATTTAACGTTTCCAACGTTCATCATAATCAGTTTCGTGCCGCGCATAATCAGGTCAGGATTCAAATCGGTTTTAGTGATAATGTAATTTAATACGAATTGATGATCGAAACCGCCACCATTATGGGCGATAACGACAATCTGTTTAAATTTTTTTCGTATCTCTAGTACTTCGTTCAGAAATTTCGTAATTACATCCTCGGTTAGAACTTTTTCTCTGAATCCACAACTCTGACAAAATAACAATCTTGTCTCGTTTATACACTTATGGCATACTTTTCTGTATACACACAAATTCGGTTCCTGCTGTATGACCCCATTGACGACTTTTTCTTGCGTTGTCTCCAAGTCATAGAAAACAAACAAAAAATCTTTAATTTGAGGAGATTTTTTGTCCGGTTGCATATAACACAAATGGTCTTCGGGTTGTTTCGATTTACAAATCTTGCAGTAAATTTCGCCAGATATGATTGTGACTAGTGCATATTTTAAAACATTTCTCACAGCTTTTTATTTTTTTACAAACCGAATTCAAATGTGCTTCATAGCACTCATTACCGTAAAAATCTCTTCGGCATTCAATACACCGTCTTTTTACAACATCTTTATTGCATGCAGGTGATGACCTGCATGCAAAACATACTCCAGCGCATTTATGTTTATCTTTATTGTTATAGGGGGTGCGGCATGCTTCACAAAAATATATACACATAAATGCGGCTGTTAGCGAAGTAATTACATTGTAATGGCCTTCATGAAAAATTAGATTTAAAGCAGGGCCGTCATTTCCTCCTTCAAAAATAACGTCACGCCCTTTGGCACCATATCGATAAACGACGATCTTATAATTTTTTAGATGCTGTTGAAACTGCTGAAGTTCAGGAATTCCGCAGCCCTCTGGTGTAATCAGAACGCCGCTGGATTTTGTCAGTTCAAGAGCTTTGGCGGTCTGAAGTCTACTGCTATCCCTAATTTTTGTGTAGTTTGGATCCTTACTTTGGAATGCCATACTGACTACTAAGGCGCGAGGTAAGCAAAGGTTATCTTTGTTATTTATTGAAATAATACCTCTACGCTTTCTACATTCTTCGTTAAAAGTATTATAATTTCGCCCCAGACCTTTTCCTACGGGCATTTTTACGGTGGTAACCCCCAAACAGAAGGTTTCTGTATTCAACCCGGTTGAATTTGACTGGTATATGGATGAAATTTTCTTCCACACATCATCAACTGTCACCTGAGATGCAGGTTTAAAAACTACCCATCCTTGGCCCCTTGAAAAATCTTTGGAACAGAAAGTAAATCCAACATAATCCTCCAAGTCCACGTTTTCTGTACCCTTTAAAACAATATCCTCAATTGCGTTTTTTACCCAGCTTAGGGGCTCCGCCCCAGTAGGAATAGGTTTAATTTTAAATTCCAAAGTTCGGCCCTGGACCCCAAATTTACGGATTTGTTTTGTAACATCCTTAATAATTTCAAAATTCGCCATTTTTTCAGAAATATTCAAAATTGTTGCTTATCACTGTGCGATAGCTAATCGGAAACTGATAGGAATGATCACGCACACCTGTACTTATACTTTTTAAATTTTGTAGTGCCGTGTGTAAAAGGGGTCACGTGACCTAATTATCCAGCAAGTGAAATTGCATTTTTCGTAAACTAGACAGACTTTATTCACAAATATTTTAAAAACTAAAACTAAAATTCATTTTATATCTAAAAATAATGTATTTCAGACATTCCGGTTGTAGATTATGAAAATAAAGAATAATTCTTATCGACATTTTTCGTAGGGCCGTGTGCAAAAGAGTCACGTGACATAATCATCCAAGCAGGTGAATTGCATTTTTCGTAAACTAGACAGACTTTATTCGGAAATATTTTAAAAATTAAAACTAAAATTCATTTCATATCTAAAAACAAAGTATTTCAGACATTCCGGTTGTAGATTATGAAAAATAAAGAATAATTCTTATCGACATTTTTGTGGGGCCGTGTGCAAAAGGGTCACGTGACATAATCATCCAAGCAAGTGAAATTGCTAATAAACACAAATATATTAATTACTCTTTAGAGGTACTTTTAACTGTCACACCGGATGAAGCCTCCCCGATAAAATTAGATAAGACTGATAAATCGAATGAAAACACGTTTCCAGGTTATCACTTCATTCATGGTTTGATAATTACGATTTAAACGAAATAAGATTACTAATAAATTAAATTAAAAATAGCTGTAAGAATCAATTTTGTATTGTAGATTTTCTAAAATTTATCAAAAATTCCCGATTAGACAGAACGGCAGTAGAGAAAACAACGGACGAGTTCATTATTAAAAGGGATTTTTGATATATGCTAGCAATAAAAAATTTCGTATTGTTTTTAAGTTTTCAAAATTCAACATGGCTGCGCTCGTGGGGGTGATGTGTGTAACAACGCGTCTGTGTAAAGTCTTATGCAATAATTTTATAAGTTGCACAAATTAGGTATCCATTTACGCCTATTTAACTATATTACATCGGTAAAGATAATTTACAGTGTATCCCTAAAAAATAGGTTAAACATTTGACGTTTACGTGACGTGCGTGACGTAAAACGTGACATGCGTGACGAAAAACGTGACGTTTTTCGACGTGCGAGACGTAAAACGTGACATTTTTTGACGTGCGATACGTAAAATGTGACGTTTTTCGACGTGCGAAACGTAAAACGTGACGTTTTTCGACGTGCGAGACGTAAAACGTGACGTTTTTTGACGTGCGAGACGTAAAACGTGACGTTTTTGACGTTTACGTGATTTTTCTACAGTGTTCCATGTCTCGTTCATCATCTATGTTACTTCTAGATCATACTGGTCTTTTTCGCAATTCAATTGAACCAATAATAACGGCTAATGCCCTTACGGCAGCGTTCTTTGCGCTTGATACAAATACAAACCCGTTAAATAAATCATATTTTTTCATACTTTAATATAATTATACCCAACTTACGTTTTCTTCGGAAATATGGCAACATGGTATAAATAATAATAAAAAAATATGGCAACATGGATCCCAAACATTACCTCAATAGTGAATTCAGCTTTCAAGTAATCTTTCTTTCTTCTTCTTTTTGCCTGACCTGCCGACACGTTCAAGACCAGTATTCTTCTTTTCTATATCTGCATGATGCCTGTGGGCTTGTGCCGAGGGTGGGGGAGCATATTATATGTATCGAATCGTTTGGAGTAGTAGTACATATTGAGATTCTCACCCCGGCCGCTTCAGTTTCAGGTTAAAATCAAGAACGACATTATATTTCTCGAGGACCATGCTGAAGCTTTTGTTCACACACACGTATTCACGTACAGCAGATACACACACGCAGAATCCAGGAAATGGACCAACCCCTTTTTTTTGTAAGTTTTGAAACTTTTTTAACAATTTGTAATATATGTATGGGTGTACTTTAACTAGTCGGGAAACAACAGGTATTTTTAAAAATTTATTTAGACATATCCTAAAAACAGTATTAAAAGGCAATACAGTTCTCAATATCAGAATCAAGGAATCCATAGCGCCCCAGAATTGATAACCTCTCTCTCTCATAAACAAGGTATACTATAGTAATTTGTTTCTCTATAGATGGCTGAAAAAATGATTATATCCAGCCGTTATCTTTGAAATTGGATCAGATCGACTACGTCACACACACAAGCGATGGCTCGCGACTCGGGCCGGCATTCGTGCGCGCCACCGCCATGAATTTCGCGCCTATGACGCTCACTCGTAAACACTATAGTAATTTCTTCTTCTTTTCTATAGGCTACTGAACGAGTTCCATTCTTCTTCTTCTAGCTGAACAGCCGACACGTTCAAGACTACTATTCTTCTTCTTTTCCACATCTGCATGATGCCGCCGGAGATGTGCCGAGGAGTGGGGGTGGGTCACGTGAGGGGGCGAGTCCGTCCATAAGAATTGACTGAAAAAGTTCCCATGGCCACAACACCCTTATTCTACTTAGTTGGTTTCATTAGATAAATAAATTGTTATTGTTTTTACTCAGCCTCTTTAATTTCCATTAACCAAGTTAGGTAATGGGCAAAAACCCCCTTAAGTTAATAATTAGATTCTTTTATACATTTATTATTCAGAAAAACAACCCAATACATAACATATGGTGGAGGTGCCATCGTTTCGATCCTAAGGGTTGTTCTTCATAACACCCTTACAGTTTTTTAATAATATTGTTTTTTTTTTTACTATAATTACAATTTAGTGTCACAGTTGGTGTAAAATTTAGTTACTAAGAGTTAATTAGAAAGGTTGTTTTAATTTACACATCGAGTTATAGTTTTTATTTTTGCAAGACTAGAAGGTGTTAATCATATAAGGTCAATATAGCGTATAAAATTGTAATTAGTGTGTGCCAATAATCAAAATATTTAAAATCCAATAAAAAATAATATATAGATGGCTATTCTGCAGAATAATGCATTTTTATTTAAAGTAAATAATATAATAATGCTGATTGTTGAAATTTTTTCTATGTCGTCCATCGACAGTGACCCAGTAATTAAATTTTGTTTTGTTATGATTTTAATGTCAATATTATTAAGTTGTAATATGAGAAATAAATCAATGAAATCTTAGATTTCCAGTAGTTTTTTAGAGGAAAAACGACAAAATATTTTTTTAACGGTTATGGAAATTAAATTCTGGTATTTGTTATTAAGAATAATAAAGGGCAAATTACAATAAGTGTTTTTAATTTTGTTAATGTATCAATTATTTTTATAAAGTTTTTTAAGTCAACTTAAATACTTTATAATTGCGGGTTAGGCATTATCCCCAACTTAGACACTATTCCCAAATTTAGACACAGTTCTGAGAGTGTTCAGCGTTTTAGGCGATGGAACGATTTGATGATTTGGCGACTATGGATATTTTTCTGCAAATGGACAGGATATTTAAGGCTAGCAATACTGGTGGCATTTTGGCAGCGTTACTGTGCCGCCCTATTTTTTTTTAGTTGCTACAGTGCCAGAGTTTTTTAGGGTTGCGAAAACCCTGCTGCGGGTAAGAATTGTATTGCGGCGTTACCGTGCCGCAGTTTTTTTTAGATGATACAGCGCGAGAGTAATTCAGGATTGGGAAAACCCTGCTGATGTTAAAGATAAGTTGAGATGATGGTCAAGTTAACACTTCCAACAATTATAAAAGCCTGCATGGACTGTCAGGCTTCCTTATTTAAATTGTGATGAAGCCCTGTGAGAGGAGAAACCTAAAAGAAGATTTTCATGGACTTGCTAAAAATTAAGCCCCATTAAAAAAATGTGTTAGTAAATTTATAGGGGAGATGTGGCAAATTGAGGCCAAGTAAGTATTGAGGGACTAAACTGTCCAAATAGATTATGGTTGATAATGGCCATGTAGCGAGCGGGATCTTTTAAGAGAAGATCCGTTATTTTATGAATTGTATATACCGTAGGGTAGTTTATATATTTAGTAGTTATATAGTAATTGTAACAGGGATATTTCTTGCGGAAACTTTTCATTTCCATTCTATGTACATATGTATATATTTTTAAAGAATAGGCAGATATTTAATTTAAGGATTTTTTTACGATATATTTAGTTCAAATTTTTGTAATAGGACTAGTCGAGGTCATATTTATATATGTATATATATATATATACACTACTCAAAACAATTATCGCATATTTTCTCAAATGTCTATATTTAATCATCAAATAAAAATAACATTGATTTATATATTTTTTATCGAATAAGGACATGTTTTAAGGGATTTTACGAAGTGTTGCAAAATTTACATAAAATGTAACGAAATAAGGCAACTTTTAATTTTTTAGTGTTTATTTGCATTAAAACCAAAGAACAAAATTAACATTACTGTCCGACCATAATGAATTTTACACTACAAAACATTAATTAATATTCAGTATTACCCCCTCTAGCTCTTACAACTGCCCTGCAACGCCTCCCCATACTTAAAATTAAATTTTGAACATAAGCTTCGGGAATTCTATCCCATTCCTCTATAAGAGCTTCAGACAATTGTTCCAAAGTTTCAGGTGGATTTAATCTTCCTCTAACGGCTCTTCCAAGTGCATCCCACATATGTTCAATTGGATTTAAGTCAGGTGACCTTGCTGGCCAATCCATGATATTAATATCGGTGTCTTGCAAGAACCTCGTCACAATGCGTGCTGTGTGAGGACGGGCATTATCATGCGTTAATATGAAATTATCGCCTATAAATGGGGCAAAAGGAATCACATACTCTTGAAGGATATCATTAATGTACCTTTCAGCATTCAAAGTACCGTTTTGTACAATATGGAGATCAGTGCGTCCACGAAAGTTTATTCCTCCCCAAACCATAATGCCTTCTCCACCGTATGCATCCAACTGACGAATGTTGCCCTGTACAAATCGGGTTCCAGGCCTTCTATACACCCTTACACGACGGTCATTTGTTGAGAGAGTAAATCTGGACTCGTCGGTGAACAAGACCGTGTGCCAATCAGCTGCTCTCCAGTTCAGGTGTTCTCTGGCGAAGGCTAATCTGCGTACGCGGTGTTGCCTCGTGAGTCGTGGTCCCGTTGCAGGTCGTCTTGGCCTTAAGTCAGATTCTCTCAATCTGTTTCTAACCGTTTGATCACTGATCCTAACCTGGTAAGTTCTTCTTAGGGCATTTTGTAAGTTCCTAGCTGTAGTTGAACGGTTTCTTAAAGTTTGCAAAAGCAAAAATCGATCCTGCGCTGCAGTTGTGATCCTATTACGGCCTTGGCCAGGACGTATTGAAAATGCCTGAGTCTCCCTATACCGCCTTAACACTCTACTTACTGACGACTGGGTAACATTTAAAATTTGCGCTATTCGGACTTGATTGTAACCCTCAGCTGACCGAGTAACAGCCGTTTGTGCTTCAGCATCTGTTAAATGTCTAGTAAGACGTCTGTTGTTATCGTCCATAACTCTAATTTCATCCAATTAATAATTTCGTGCGAAAGTCTAAGTTCAACTAATCGAATACTCGTGCCATTGATAAGTAAAGGTTTTAGCATTTTGTAGTTATACAGAAAAACATCAGAATAAATGATAAAGAACAATATAAAAACCCATATCTGCCGGAATTTGCATAAAAAAGATCTATATTTTTAGTACTAAAAATCTTAGTTTACCAGTTTTATGAATAAAGTCTTTTGTACAGGGTTTTCAAAATATGCGATAATTGTTTTGAGTAGTGTATATATTTAAAGATTAATTTTTTTTTAAACTTATAGTATAGTATTGAGATGCTTAGAAATTACATTTAAATATATTTAATAACTAAGAAACTATATATTTTATTTATTTTTTCAGCTCAGTAATCATGACTTGGAACATAGAGTTAAGAGTGTGAATGTATTGTATAGTATGAATATTTCATTTGCTTTTAGTCAATTTAGTGAATATAAAATTTTGTTTTAAAGTTGAAAAAATATTTAATTAAGTAGTAATACAAAGCCGCTTCTGGGTTATTTACAGAAACTGCCACTAGATGGCGTTAATGGCGCGCGCAGACCAGCGTGTGTGACGTAGTTGACAGATCCCTTATAGAGATAAGAACCAACCGTATTGGAAGATAATATATTTATTTTTGATGTCGGCGCGCGGACCAGCGTGTATGACGTAGTCGACAGATCCCTTACAGAGATAACATCCAAGCGTATTGGAACATAATATATTTATTTTTGATGTCGGCGCTGTGACGAGGTCGGCGCTGTGTCGAGGTCGGCGCGCGTACCATCGTGTGTAATGTAGTCGATAGATCCCTTACAGAGATAACCGTCGGTGGCGATGCGCCGTCCATCCTGCAAGCCGGCGTGTTGTGTGTGTGTGTGTCTTTAGGGATATAACCAAGCGTATTGGAACATAATATATTTATTTTTTATGTGGAAAAGCATGCCTCTAGAAAAATTCTACATAGGAAGCGTTGTTATAGAAAACAAAAGTTCAGAAGTTATGCTGGAGGAGGGTGTATAATAAATTAGTTAAAAAATGTAAATAGAAGGACGTTGAAAAAATCTAAATCAGAAACGAAATGAGTTCCGAGTGCAGACGTAAACTGGCAAAATTTTATGAGGACAAAGAAAACGTTATAAAGCAGTTGAAAAATTTAAGTTTGGTAAATAGAAGAATACCTCAAGTATGTTACCCGTTGAGACGAATACAACCAGCATCAGTTCCAGCGGTGTCAGGAGGGATGGACAATTAGATGATGAAATTAACAAGGCATTTGCAATATCATTATCTGCCATATGTGTTTTATTATTAAAATTTTTATATAAATGTATACAAAGAAGGCTTCAATCCCAATGTAATATTGTAATAAACGATTAAAAAACCTTAACCTTTTTTCATTTCACTTATTAACGTTATGAAAAAAAATTACATTTTAAATTAAGCTCTTAACATCAGTAGTGATACAAAGCGGGTTCTGGCTTATTTCCAGAAACTGCCACTAGATGGCGTTGATGTAGCGCTAGCGGACCCGTCGGCGCTGTGTATGGCGCGCCGCGGACCATCGCGTGTGTGACGTAGTCGAGAGATCCCTTGTAGAGATAACAACCAAGCGTATTGGAATATAATATTTTTATTTTTCATGTCGGCGCTGTGTCGTGGCGCGCTGCGGACCATCGCGTGTATGACGTAGTCGAGAGATCCCTTGTAGAGATTACCAAGCGTATTAGAGCATAACATATTTATTTTTTATGTGGAAAAGCATGCGCAAAGAACGTTGCCTGCCGTAAGGGCATTAGCGTTTTACTTCGTTATTACTGTCTAATTTACGAAAAAACCCTTGCTTATGATTGGATAATTATGTCACGTGATCTATATCTAGAGAAAACAACCAAGCGTATTGGAACCTAATATATTTATTTTTTATGTGGAAAAGCATGCGCTCTAGAAAAATTTAAACTTTGCGGCTTATTATACAATATTTATTAATTACGCTTGGGGTGATAAGTGTTGGTTCTTTTAAACATATTTGGGAAGAAGTCATTAAATATGAAGAAAGACTTAAGCAACTTCGTAAAAATATTAAACTGTACGAAGACAAAGAAAACGTTATAAAACAGTTGGGAAATTTAAATTTGGACAAGAATACCGAAAGTATGTTGTTACCCCTTAAGGCGAATACAACCAACATCAGTTCCGGCCTCAAGGATAGACAATTAAATGGCGAAATGAACAAGACATTTACAATATCGTGCCTCTCATTATCTGCTATATGTATTTTATTACTAAAATTTCTTTATAAATGTATTCAAAGAAGGTTTCGATCCTCATGTAATGTTGCAATAAACAACTAAAAACTCAAAAAAATTTCATTTCATTTTATTTATTAAAACTCAAAAAATTTTCATTTCATTTCATTTATTAACATAAAAAAATAAAGAAATTATATTTTTTAATTTAAACTTTTAACCACTTCACTTAGAGGACGGTACTCCATTAGACAGTCGTGAATTATGATGCAGTAGGCTTTGCTGTCTGCTGGAAATCCAATATCCGTTTCAAGCTCGAGTCTCACGTCCACAGTGGAGGACTTCATAGTTTCTTCCTGTTTCGAGCAATCAATGATAAATAGGGCTCTGTTCTTGAACTCATTGTAGTTCAGTAAAGGATGTTTTTGGCTGAGCCGTGCATGTAGCTGGGGTAAAATTCAGCATAGCTATGGTAAGCCATGGCGTAGTCGTTTTTGACAAAGTCCAACATGTTTCTTTCGTTAGGCGAACACACTCCGTTCAGTGACAGTCTATGCTGATTATATTGGCTCTGTCGAAAGCCATTGGATCTTGTGCGGTATTGTTTCGTTTATTGGTTTGGAAGCATACAATAACAAATCTCGGGCATTCAATGGCCGTACTAGTTTTAACAGCCCAAATTTCTCTTCGGGAACCGCTCGTAACTACAGGCAACTCATTAAGTTCTGAACGGTATCAGTATAGGTGTATCGCTTCTAATTGCCTCCATCAATTTTATTTTAATTTCATCAATGGGATATATATGTTTGATTTTAAAATCAATGGTTTCGATCATAATTGCTGCAGAAGTGTTTGTTGTACCAGTAGAAGTAGTTTTTTCTTTAATCATAAGACAATCACTATCATCGTGAGCGCGAACCAATCGAACTGTTTGCCTTCCACAAGTGATCATTGGGTAATCGTTGAATATGTTGAAAATATGGTTGAGAGGCATCAAAAAACTAAACGATTTTGTGGAAGCGTCCATAGGGGGGGTTGGAAGTACTATTCCAACCAGCGATAGCTATGTGATTTGTATCTAAATCACTGTAGTTGAGAAGAGCTCACACAGCCCTCACTACTCCAGGATCACGAACCGTTTCAATCTCTTTTGCGCTCTCGCTGTACGTGCATGAGTCAAAGAGAATGGCACACAAGTTAGGTACTAGGGAAACGTCTCCTCCTCCTGTTACCTCCAATTTACCCTTGATTTCAAGCAATGACTCGTTCATGGCAAAAAATGAATCCACTTGATTGACAACAAATTCTACCACATCATTGTTGTTGAAGGATTTGATGAACGGTGAGCACGTTCGATATTCCATCCTTCTAATAGAGCATAACGAGGTTGTTGGTAGAGGTTAAAACTCGGATCAATGCTTTCAGTACGTGGACGTTTATCGTAGTCCCCCATTTGTACGGTTCGACGATTTACCATATTTTTTTATGGTTAATCCAAGCGATTGAAGAAACAATTTATTTGCAGGCGTTAGCTCTCTTTGGCTAGGAGGTCTAGCAGTGAATGGTGTTGTTGAACTGGCCGCGTTGTTATTATAATTTATAACCAAACTCATTTATTATCGTCTTACTAGCTCCAGATGAAGGACACTTTGTTCTCCTCGAAAATTTATGGGCTTAAAGTTTTGGTCTACAGCCAGCACTGTGATGTTGCTAATTTCCCCGGTATTCGTAACAGGTAGATATATTGGGTTATTAGGTATTTCCACAATTGCGTAGCCGGCATCAACTGTAATCGGAAATTCAAAGATGGTTTCCGTAGGAGGCACCTTCGGTAATGTTGGACTCAAAGCGAATGTTTGACTTTTATAATGTTGACGGGGAGATCTGAAGAGTGTACAATACCGGGGGCTAGTACCTTGTTGGAAAATCCCAAAATCTGTCCAAAACTATTGTGGTGATTCTCAAAAGTAATTGCGTGACGTGTATATTTCACACTTGATGGTGTTGTTGTTTGGATTCAACGAAAATAGTGTATCACCCGTATTTGGAGCAATAGAATTTTGAATTAGCTTCTCAATGTCAGTTATTTCGTAGCAACCGGTAGGAATCGCGACTTCTCTCAACTTTCCTCTATCGTTGTTTTCGTAGTAGAAAAATTTCTCACCGTCAATATTGGGTATCGAGTTGTGAGTATGACTCGTTAGCGTCAAAAGCAAAGACATGACTAATGCATGTCAATGGGAGGTAGTACTTAAATAAAAAAACTGCTTTAAAACTAAATTTATTTAAAAATAATTCTATAAAATAAACATGTTCGTATCTCATTACCGCAAACATGACTCCATCGATGAAAATCATAATTTTGACATGGTAAAAATTGTGTCAGTTCTTTTTGGTATTTCTTGGGAATTTCTCGCCAAACCTCGTAGGTAATGTTCTTCATCAGGAGTTTAATGACGTCTCTCATTTCATAATACTCCTGATGTTGCTCCATCATATAGGAATTGTAGACAGAGGTGCCCGCAGTTGATTTGTTTATAGTTTTGATATTGGTCGTTGTTGTAATAGATCCGAACATTCTTCCCCACATAGTTTACAACATTGTTTATCTTCTATATGCTACCCAATGAGTCCCCGGATTATTAGAGTCATCCAAATTTATGATGGCGCATTCGTGTTACCAGGGCTGCTGATGTAGTAGAGAGTCGCGCATGAAAACCTCTCTAAAATGAGGAATTTTTAAACGTTTGTCATATCGCAAAAGATCCACATCATATAACGGTCTATTGGGGAGCTTTATTGGCAGTTTTTTTGTTTCTTCATGTACAATCCAAAGCCTCCGCGAGCGTTCTTTTTCGTATACAGACCGGATCCTTTTGCCCCAATAACTATAAAAATGATGTTATTAATGACATATATAATCATGGTTCAAATTAAAAATGTATCAAGTTTTTTTAATAAAACACTTCTTTTATTTTTTATATTTATTTTTATTACCCATATAAAAACTACAAATAATTCATTAAGCACATTTAGTCTAAAAATCACACTCGTTTATTTTTAGTACCTACATAAAAACTATAAATAATTCATTAAACACATTTAGTCTGAAAATCGCAATCGTTTATTTTCATGTAAATCTTTACAATCATATTTATCTTTCAATTCGAATAGTGTATGATCAAAAGAATTTTGACACCATGAAATTCCATCCTGGTACAATAAATGCAATTCAGATGCTAAGTAGCTTTCATGATAGCTATCAGTGAAAAAAGTTATATTTTTATTATAACGTTCTAACATTGCTTCTTGAATTCCCTTTAAAATAAACAAACAAAAAGATTCAAGTTTTCTATATTAAAATATCGAAACCAAGCACAATAGTAATCATTTTCAACAAATATTTCTAAATTATGGCAAGCTAATAAAGCGTTGCGAAGTTCGGTGCTCATATCGTTAAACTCAAATTCTAATAACACATCATCATCATCACTATAATAATCAGCTTCACATCTTAATTTTTTCCACTTATATTTATTAAAATTTTGAACAACTTTCTCCATTAAACTCCACGGTAGAGGCGATTGATAAATGAATCTAATAACATTAGGAATATTTTCACAATTTTTTTTACACAAAGTTGACTTAAAGTTAACATGTCTGAAAAAAAAATTAACTTTTATATCCCCACGGAAGGGTATCATGTGACTGGGGGAGTAATTGACGTTTATCATCATAGGGGCTAAGTCAAATTTTAGTCTGACTAATGCTGTAAACATCATGTAAATAAGACCGAATGGTATACTGAGTAATATATTTTTTAGTAATATTTTTCAAACAATTTAGATAATAATATTTTATTTTTGACTACATTAAATTTAACCCCCTTTGATTTCTTTACAACTTTACCGCCTTGAACTTTATAACTATACATTTTCGAGCGCAAGCCTACAAAATGTGTCATAATTTTACCATTACATTCATCCTTCATTAAACCTGGTATTTTTTTGTTAACTAATGAAATCAGATATGTGTTATTGCAGGGATAATCCGAAGTGTCAAATTCTTCTAAATTATCTCTAATAAGACTTTTGTAAAAAACCATCACAATTTAATTCGTAAATAAAACTATCGGTGTCTGTGTACATTAATTTTAAATTTTCCACCCCCATAGTTGGTAACATGAAATTATAGTGAAAGTCATACATATAGGTTTTAGAAATATCCAGGATAGCCATGCCGATATACAGTGGTTTGTTGAAGAGTAGTTCAGCCTTTTTTAATTCGAATCAAAAACTCTTCGATTATGAAATCGGGGACTGGCTATCAAATTTTTTGCACCATAACGACCCTCGTACGAAGTAAGTAATTTCACTACCCTATGAAGCCTAATGTTTTCCATAGTCTTACCGAAGACAGCGTTATTAGCAAGTTTAAATTGATTTTTCTTAAAATTACTTGTGGCCACAGTCCTTAAACGAGTATTCAGCTCGATATAGGACTTTAGCCAAGCTGACTGTTTAAATTTTAATACTTTGTGGATTTTGGTTAATTTTAACCCATATTCGAGAGCTTGCTTCAAATTACGATAATGCAGAGTATATTTTTTTTTGGGTAAAGGGTGGTCACTAATTTGGACAATTTGGAACCTGGAGGTTTGAGGTGTTCGGGACAAAAGGGGAAATCCTTGTGCTCGTCATGTAAACTTTCGGGATACTCTAAATCTACTTGTAAAATATATCCGACAGGTGAATCGTCGGGAATCTGAGTAATGTCGATGTTTGTATTTGCTCCCATTCAAACCCCCATAGGGAAGGAACTGTGACAGCCCACCCATATAAATTGTTTACGTCAAAGTACATAAGGTACCTAGACGGTTTAGAAGAATCATGAACATTTCATTATTCAAGTTACCAAATTCCCTTTTTAATGTAACCAACTAATCTATTTTTAATGTAGACACCAACTCATCGAGACTGGTACCCAAAAATCTAAAGGAGTCTATGTATCGAAATTTAATTATAGTTTTTGGTTCATACTGCGTAAAAGAAATATATTTTTCCATATTCACCGCTAGTATACTCAAAGGTCCACGTTTAGCAAGATCTCTTATTATAAAATGAGTGTCGTATCCACTAAGATTATGGAAAATGATTGGTACTACAAAGAGTTTTTTAAAGTTCAAATTTCATGGTTGATGTGCTAACCCTAAATAGCCCAGTAAAATGGTCATGATCTTTAACGATCTTTAAACCTATTCTCGCAAATGTGACAGCAGACACCGTTAGCACGTGGAGGCATACGAATAGGAACAATATTCAATATTTTTGATTCAATAAATTTCGCGACATCTAACATTTGATTCGTAAACCAGTCCATGCAATCTTCCCCTCTATAACTATTGTAGTAGGAAATCTGATTATCGTAGCTGCATTTTAAGTAGAAGCCTGCACTAAACGTTTTGTGATGTTGAAACTTGGTAGTTGTTTGAGATATCTTTTTATCACACTTTTCTAAAATTGACTCAAAATCAGCATAAACGACAAAAGGACATTTCTGTTTGTATACATGATTTTTAAATTCAACGTTATCATATGGTGGAAAAGAAATTTTACAATCATTGGTATTTCTACACAAAATTTCGTGGTCCGTAATAATTTAAACACCTATCACAAATAAACTTTTTATATTTACTCTTGTTAAGTTGACTTGAAACTAACCTAGATATATTTTTAATTCAACAATAATGGTATTTAATGGTGGAGGTGGTAGTAGTGTCCTCATTGTTGACGGGAGGAGCCTCGTAGTCGTTTAATTTCGGATAATATTTATCTTGAATTAAAAGTAAATTTACATGACGTGGCAGTTTATTTTTAGTTAAACGTGCAGGTACCACTACCTAAAATGACCTTTTATTAGTATGATTTAGTTCTAAAGTGTAAACGTTTACAGATATATCATTTAACTTTTCAAATTTTGATATTTGTGTTAATTTCATATGCAATTCTAAACCATCTGTATTCAAAACTGTACTATAGTGAGGGTAATTAATTGTATATTCAGCGTGCTTGTTAACAGGAAACAAAAAAGTCGTTACGGCCCAGTCAAACACGCTTGGTCTGCATTTTGGACGTTTATGCAGGCCCTTTTCACTAATATTTCTTTTGGCAGCTGAATGAAGGATGAACCGTTCCCAATTTCAAATTTATTAATAGCTACTTCTATTAGATTTAATTTTGACAACGCCCAAGCACTGTCTCTTTCTTGAAATTCCGAAAGTTTATTTAAAATAATATCTACACTTTTAAACTCTTGAGCTAAATTCGTCCCCAAATCAACAACGAAATTTGGGGATCCAAAGTATTTAATGTCAATTACTTCCCCACCATCGCCTGTATTTTTCAAAAAATCTCCACAAAATGTGACATTTACTTTTAGCGACGGTGTATCATTTAAAATTTTACAAATTTTTGTTTTAAATAAATTAAAAGCAGCCTTAAAAAAATTTTTAATTTCTTTATGTTTTAAATTTATAATTACCCCAGTTCTAATTCTATTGTTAAAAATCGCATTTACATCTTCCCATTTAACGCCCCCTTTAGTACCCCGCCCCTCTCTAATACCCTCCCCTACTACATGAGAAGGCGTTAATTTTATGATACACCGCAACCTTTTTAATTGCCCCATTTTGGTGTAAATTTTTCTTTTTATGCCATACCGAGAAATTGCATTTTTTTATTGCAAAAGAACATTTCCTAAGGTGATTATTAATTAGTGATAGCCATTTGTTTTTATCTGAATATGTAGAAATATTGTGCTGAGCTTTCAGAATTTGTTCAATTTTTTTAAAAGCGAGTGCGAAATTCATGATGGAACTAACCTAATTTTTCTCTATTTTAAAAAGAGTCCTTGGAGCCCAACTCTTGGATATCTAGTGCAGCCCAATAAAAATCAAACTGAAGTCCCCTTTGTTCAGATCGCCAATGTGATTCTTATAGATTGTAGTAGACCTTTTTGGGAGAAAGGTGATATTCTCATCCAATTCCATCAGGGTGAATTCCCCAAATTTGGATTTGGTGAGCCGAACGTTATAAATTTTATTTGGAACGTTAGGTTGCAGGTCCTTTACCTTAATTATCGGCTTGTTTTCTGTATCTGTAGATGAGGTAAATTGGTTTAATTTTTCGAGAAAACTCATCTAAAATAATAATAAAAAGAAAAAGAAATACTAGCATGAAAATAAAAAAACAAAACACTTACTTTAAAAGCTTAAAGATGACAGCAGCAGCAAAAATAAAGAAAAAAGTCCTAGATGGATTTACGTGAATTGAAGCTTAACAGAAAAAAATAATGTAGATCACTGTGTTAGGGTTGGTACGAATTACTGAAAAAAAATAAATAAAAAATCAAAATTATGTTAGAATATAACTATTTGAAAAATTTGTACTGTTAAGTTGGCGGTTGTAAAAATTACAAAAAAAATTTCAAAAAATTAGCATTAAATGTACTTACAATAAAAACAAGTGGAAACTGTTCGCTGAACACTAACTAGCACTGGTGAAGCAACTTTTACGACTTGATTGTTGATTGATGTGCTTCGACTTTTATAGCCTCCGAGAAAAAAAACCAAGCATTTTCTGTGGGAAGATGGCTAAATTTGTTTCCTACAAATGTGGTTAAGTGGTTTTATACGGTCAAGTGTTTTTTTGACGCTAACATTCTTATCTAATTTTTATCAGCGAGGCTTCATCCAGTATGGCAGTTAAAAGTCTCTCTTTTAAATTATTAAAAGTATATGTTTTAAATTTTTAAAAATTTTATAAGATTTTTTTAGAAAATGTAGATTTTAAGGACAGTATTTAAAAAATTTTGAGTTAGAAAAAGAAATTTTAAAAAATCTTGAATTTAAAGCAAAAATTTTACAAAATTTCGAGTATTATTAAATTATTTATTTAACACTTTGAAGTGGAGATTTTGAAATTTAACAAAGGATATTTGAAGTGAAAAATGTAAATTTAAAGTTGTATTTTACATAATCTTTAATTTAAAGTTGGTGATATTTTGAAAATCTTGAAGTTTTTATTAAAAGGAAAATCTCGTGCTATATCTTTTTATGAATAAAATGTAGCAAGTAAAAGTAATTTAAGTTATGTATTAGAAAATGTAAATTGAATATAATAAAAAAATAATTAAATGCTTCGTTCTTTATTATACACTCTTCCAGCGCAATTTAATTTTTTTGTTTTTTTTTTACTTTTCGAAAAATATTACACATGGTGAAGAAGTCTCTCTTCTGCACAAAGTTTAAATTTTTTTAGAGCGCATGCTTTTCCACAATAAAAAGAAGAATCAATTTAACATACCCTGTTCAAACGTGAGGTTAAAAGAATAATTAAAAACACTATTGACAAAAATTATATCTTTTTATTAATAAAATGTAAATTGAATATAATACAAAAATAATTAAAAGCATACAAAAAGAAAATTATTAATATTAACATCTTTAATCATAAATCCATTTTCTATTTCAACCAACTTGACGTGCGGAAAACCACTTACAAATTTCTTCACACTGCTTTTATATGCTAAATCCATAAGTTTCTACAATAATAATAACAATTTAGTATGAAAATATTTAAAAAAATGGACTTACTGATTCGATGACGGTATCTTTGTCGGCGGCGGCAGTGGTGGCAGCGGCAACGTTAATTTCACCATTTAATTGTCCATCCTTGAGGCCGGAACTGATGTTGGTTGTATTCGCCTTAAGGGGTAACATACTTTTTTCGGTATTCTTGTATTGTCCAAATTTAAATTTCCCAACTGATTTATAACGTTTTCTTTGTCTTCGTACAGTTTAATATCTTTACGAAGTTGCTTAAGTCTTTCTTCAAATTTAATGACTTCTTCCCAAATATGTTTGTCTTGACGCATGTCTAAAAGCACTAATACCCCAAGTGTATATTATATTCCAATACGCTTGGTTGTTATCTCTAGATATAGATCACTTGACATAATTATCCAATCATAAGCAAGGGTTTTTTGTAAATTAGACAGTTCTGCACAAAGTTTAAATTTTTTTTCTAGAGCACGTGCTTTTCCACATAAAAAATATGTCTTGTTCATCTAAGTCGTCACTTCTAGATGATACCCGTCTTTTTCGCAATTCAATTGGACCAATAATTACGAAGTTAAACGCTAATGCCCTTACGGCAGGCAACGTTCTTTGCGCATGCTTTTCCAGATAAAAAATAAATATATTATGCTCCAATACGCTTGGTAATCTCTACAAGGGATCTCTCGACTACGTCACCCACACACACACGATGGTCCGCAGCACGCGACGACACAGCAACGACATGCGCGCGCGCTGCCGACATGAAAAAGAAATATATTATATTCCAATACGCTTGGTAGTTATCTCTACAAGGGATCTCTCGTCACACACGTGATGGTCCGCGGCGCGCCATACACAGCGCCGACGGGTTCGCGAGCGCTACATCAACGCCATCTAGTGGCAGTTTCTGGAAATAAGCCAGAACCCGCTTTGTATCACTACTAACAACTTCACTTAGAGGAAGGTACTCCATTAGACAGTCGTGAATTATGATGCAACTACATTTTTTATAGAGGTTGGTACTTAAAAAGTACAGTGCATAAGATATAAGACGGAACAAGTAATCAATACAGGTATACGTTTCCTTATTAATTTATTGAGTCATGAATTTCTGAATAACACCTGCATTATAAATTTAAAACACAAAGAGATAAAAGAGATGCTGGAGCTGTGCTCCAAGGACCCTTTTTAAAATGGAGAAAATTAGGTTAGTCATGAATTTCGCACGCGTTTTTCAAAAAAATTGAAGAAATCCTTAAAACTAAGCACAATATTGCATATTCAGATAAACATGAATGGTTATCGCTAATTAGTACTCACGATACAATATCACTAAAAGTAAATGTGACATAACTATCGAATTAGAAGCGGGGTCATTATAAATTTAAAATATAAAGAAATTAAAGATTTTTGCAGGCCGCTTTTAAATTATTTAAATCAAACATTTTACAAATTTTAAAAAATGATACACCGTCGCTAAAAGTAAATGTAACATTTTGCGGCGATTTAAAAAAAAATAATAGTGATTGTGGGTAAGTAATTGACATTAAATACTTTGGATCTCCAAATTTCGTTGTTGATTTGGGGCGGATTTAGCGCAAGAGTATAAAAGAGAAGCTGGAGCTGTGCTCCTAGGACCCCTTTTAAAATAGAGAAAAAATTAGGTTAGTTCAATCATGAATTTCGCACTCGCTTTTCAAAAAATTGAAGACCGGGGGTAAAACTCAGCACAATATTTCTACATATTCGGATAAAAAACAAATGGCTATCACTAATTAGTACTCACCTCCGAAAATACTCTTTAGCAGTAAAAAATGCAATTTCACGCTCGGGCAAAAAAAGAAAAAATGCTGTAGAAAGATATTCACACAGCTGATAGAGGTGAAATTCATTCAAGTACATTTTTATAGAGGTTGGTACTTAAAAAGTACAGTGCATAAGATATAAGATGGTAGAAGTAATCAATACAGTACAATATTTCAACATATTCTGATAAGTATAAATGGCTACAACAAATCAGTAATCACCTCCGAAAATGTAATTTAGCAGTAAAAAATGCGATTTCAGGGGAAAAAGAAAAATTTACAGCAAAAATAGGGCAGTTAAAAAGGTTGCGGTGTATCATTAAATTAGCATCTTTCGACGTAGTAGGGGTATGTATTAGAGAGGAACGCGGCACTAAAGGCTGTGTTAAATGGGGAGACGTAAACGCAATTTTTAATAATCGAATTAGAACTGGGTTATTATAAATTTAAAGCATAAAGAAATTAAAGATTTTGGCAGACCGCTTTTAATTTATTTAAAACGAAAATGTGCATGATGTTTTTCAACATTTGAGTGAAACAACAAAATCTCATGTATTGAAATGCTCTTTAGCAATAAAAAAATGTAATTTCATGATTGGGTGCAAAAAAAAGAAAAAATGCTGTAGAAAGATATTCACACAGCTGATAGAGGTGAAATTCAACCACGAAAACAATACATGCCTAACAAAATGACCTGAAAATTTTTATTCAACTACATTTTATGGCAGTTGGTACTTGTAACTGTTTTAGATATACCTACAGCACAATGCTTCAGGAAATAATAATCCTGTACAAAGGTGTGAATGAGGGGTTGTTCGAGTTTTAATGTGTTAAAATACTGCATTGTTAAAATGCTTGCAGGGTTAATTTTTATTTTAATAGAGGTTCAGTGAATCTCTTGATTATAAGTTGAATTTTTTCTATACACAGACTCTAAGATAAAAATTAATATAGTTATGTGTAATTATGTAATTATACACTCGTGGTTTACATTAATACTTAAAAATGTTTCATCACTTCATTACAGCAAAAACTAATAAAGTTCACCATTCTTTAAAAACTGGATTTGTAACAGATCACCCTCATTATAATCACTTTTTAACAATATCATCTCATTGCATTGCACATCGTTGATGAATGAATTTTCGCACTCAAAATATAACATATTGAACTTACTTTAATGGGTGAATAAATAATAGACAAAAAGGAAAGAATCTTATCTGCAGGAGTTGTCTAGTAAAACATTTTAGAAGAAAATACTTGCATCTACTTTTCTCTAAGAAGCTATGCATTTTTGTGTGGAATAATACGACATGGTCTTAATCATCCTTAATCATCATGTAATTGTTATCAACCAAGATTAAGACTAAAGTATGAAGATGAAATACTTTTTTAAAATAAAATGTGTAAATCTTATACATATAATATAATAAAAAACCACATACCTGCCACGACTTTTGAATATTTTCAGGCACTGTCTTAACTCTAAATATGAGGTCCCTCGGAGCTGTAAAAATAATAAAAATATGAGGTTTATTTTTGGAAAAGTGTATAAAAACACAAAAACCAAAGCATCCTGTGATAAATACACCAATGTGATATTAAAACCAATTTGTGATCGTGTAATCAAAACCTCAGAAAAAAATAAGGAATGTATATATATATATATATATATATATATATGACCATGCGGGTGTATCTTAAATATTTAAATTTAAAAGAAGAAAATGAATGAGTAAGTTATAGTATTTTTACTTTTTATATTGAATTTTTGCTAAGTTAATTTGATTTTAGCGGCGATAATTTCTTAGGAGAAAGGGGTGACCCCGTTATCGAGAACAGGTAACTTTCCGTAAAATATATTTTACATTTTATCATATTTAATTATGTTACAGAACGAATGATGTTGTGGAGGATGAGTAAGAATTACTTTTCCGATATTAAATATTGAGACACTAATAATATGATTTTAGCGTTGCTGGAAATACAGGGTAACCCTGAATTATACAGGTAATTCGGATGAAACATTTATTTTACATTTATTATATTTAATCATGTTTTAGGGTCGATGATTACGAGTCGGGAGAGTAAGATATACTTTCACTTTTAAATATTGATGTTACTAATATTTCAATTTTAGGGACCTAGAATTTGAGGGGTAGACTCCTTTAAACGGGTGAGTTACTGAAAATATACATTTTTTACATTTTTATCATATTTAATTATGTTGCAGGTTCAATAACAATGAGGAGGGCGAGTAAGAATTACTTTTCCAATATTAAATATTGAGATACTAATAATTTGATTTTAGCGTGCTGGAAATACAGGATGACCCTGAATTATACAGGTAATTTGGATGAAACAATTATTTTACATTTATTATATTTAATTATGTTTTAGGCTCGATGATTACGATGTTGAGGGGGAGGAGGAGTAAGATTTACTTTTACCCTTAATCGCTGTAATGCTAATAATTTAATTTTTAGGGAACTAGAAAATGAGCCAGCACCCCCGCCGACAACAGGTAACTTTCCGTAAAATATATTTTACATTTTACAATTTATTAAATTTAAATATGTCATAGGGTGAATGAAGAGTAAAGGAGGCCCCAAAATAAAAATTTAAAAAACATCCGCTTGTTTTCTTTAAGCCCTGTTATATCCTTTCCTGTCTTTTTCTGACAGAAACAATTGCTACCTGCTCACGGTTTTTGTTGTTAAGTATATAAATATTGTGTTCTGTTTAAAATGATGTTTATACAAACGAAACAACTAACTCACCGGTTCCTTACTCATCCATGGACATAATACAAAAAATACGCTGATACGGATCCTGTCATAAAAAGAGGGTCTTCTTCTTCTGCCCACTCTGCTATATCCTCATTGATGAAAAAATTCATTGTTGTATAAAGTGCACCATTCTTTAAAAACTGAATTTGTAACAGATCACCCTCATCATAATCACTTTTTAACAATATCAACTCAGTGCATTGCACTTCGTTGATGAAAAATACCACATACACGTATTCCCCCACTTGTAGGGGTTTAAAAAATGTAAAAACGGTACACGGTTCGCAACAGATAAAATTTAACCAGATACTCACACTCAGACATTTTTAAAAGTAATAAAACCAATGTAAAAGGTATCAGAAACAAGAAGGCAAAACCTAGATATTTTAGAAACCACACTTTTCAAACATTATCTAGCCTTTTTGATATTGGTTAAGAAAGGAAGAATTTAACGATAACTGATGATAAAAGTCCCACGTTTTCAAACATTATCTAGCTTTTTTGATATTGGTTAAGAAAGGATGAATTTAACGATAACTAATGAAAAAGTCCCACGCTTTTCAAAAACAACATTGCAAAAACCTAGATATTTTAGAAACCACACTTTTCAAACATTATCTACCCTTTTGATATTGGTTAATAAAAGATTAATTTAACGATAACTAATGAAAAAAAGCCCCACACACTCTCTCATAAGCAGTACAAATCCTAGAAAATATATTTAAAAACAATTCATCTTCCTACATGTTGATCGGGATAGAATATTACAACTTCAAGATAAAATATGTTTCATCCATACTAGCGAATCCTATAAAACATATTTCGAACCTGAGCTATCTCTCTCTCTCTCTCTCTCTCTCTCTCTCGAAGTGTCTTTATCGAGAATACACAGGGGTAAGAATGAATAAAAGAATATGGGGATAAGAAGAATTGTAATAAACCTGAAAATTATTATACGGGGTAATATGATTTCATGTCTTTTAATTTTAGGGATAAAAGTTACACAGTTGGTAATACTTTTGAAAAATATCACGTAAAAGGTGGTGCAAACGTTGAAAACGTGACACGCGTGACGAAAAAACGTCACGCACGTCACGTTTTACGTCTCGCACGTCACGTTTTTTCGTCACGCACGTCACGTTTTACGTCTCGCGTGTCATGTTTACGTCTCGCATGTCACGTAAACGTCAAATGTTTAACCTATTTTTAGGGATACACTGCAAATTATCATCACCGATGTAATATAGTTAAATAAGGTGTAAATGGATACCTAATTTGTGCAACTTATAAATTTATTGCATAAGACTTTTCGCAGCTGCAGTTACACACATCACCCCTACGAGCGCAGTCATGTTGAATTTTCGAAAACTTAAAAAACAATACGAAATTATTTATTGCTAGCATTTATCAAATCTTATTTCGTTTAAATTATAACTATCAAACCGAAAATGAAAGTGATACCCGGAAACATGTATTTTATCGAGAATGAGTAATATATTTGTGTTTATTATAACAGGTGTTTAGAGTATTTCTTAAAAACATAGCGAAACAGCTCTTTTTTCACGTGAATATATCGTGATTATTTGATTTAAAATATTTTTGAATAAAGTCTGTCTAGTTTTCGAAAAATGCAATTTTCACCTGCTTATGATTGGATAATTATGTCACGTGACCCTTTGCACACGGCACCACAAAAATGTCGATAAGAATTATTCTTTATTTTTAATAATCTACAACCGGAATGTCTAAAATACATTGTTTTTTAGATATAAAATTAATTTTAGTTTTAGTTTTTAAAATATTTTTGAATAAAGTCTGCCTAGTTTACGAAAAATGCGATTTCACCTGCTGGATAATTATGTCACGTGTCTACATCTAAAAAGTATAAGTACAGGTGCGCGTGATCATTCCTATCAGTTTCCGATTAGTTATCGCACAGTGATAAGCAACAATTTTGAATATTTCTGAAAATATGGCGAATTTTGAAATTATCAAGGATGTTACAAAACAAATCCGTAAATTTGGGGTCCAGGGTCGAACTTTGGAATTTAAAATTAAACCTATTCCTATTGGGGCGGAGCCTATAAGCTGGGTAAAAAACGCGATCGAGGATATTGTTTTAAAGGGGACAGAAAACGTGGACTTGGAGGATTATGTTGGATTTACTTTCTGTTCCAAAGATTTTTCAAGGGGCCAAGGATGGGTAGTTTTTAAACCTGCATCTCAGGTGACAGTTGATGACGTGTGGAAGAAAATTTCTTCCATATACCAGTCAAATTCAGCCGGATTGAATACGGAAACCTTCTGTTTGGGGGTTACTACTGTAAAAATGCCCGTAGGAAAAGGTCTGGGGCGGAATTATAATACTTTTAACGAAGAGTGTAAAAAACGTGGAGGTATTATTTCAATAAATAACAAAGATAACCTATGCTTACCTCGCGCTTTAGTCGTCAGTATGGCTTTTCAAAGTAAGGATCCAGACTACGCAAAAATTCGGTGTGGCAGTAGACTTCAGACAGCCAAAGCTCTTGAACTGATAAAATCCAGCGGCGTTCTGATTACTTCAGAAGGTAGTGGAATACCCGAACTTCAGCAGTTTCAACAGCATCTAAAAAATTATAAGATCGTTGTTTATCGATATGGTACCAAAGGGCGTGACGTTATTTTTGAAGAAGGAAATGATGGTCCTGCTTTAAATATAATTTTCCATGAAGGCCATTACAACGTAATTACCTCACTAACAGCTGCATTTATGTGCATATATTTTTGTGAAGCCTGCCATACTCCTTATAACAATAAAAATGAACATCGTTGCAAAGGAGTATGTTTTGCATGCAGAAAATCACCTGCATGCAATAAAGATGTTGTAAAAAGAGGGTGTATTGAATGCCGAAGAGATTTTTACGGTGATGAGTGCTATGAAGCACATTTGAATACGGTTTGTAAAAAAATAAAAAGCTGTGAGAAATGTTTTAAAATATGCACTAGTCACAATCATATCTGTGGCGAAATTTACTGCAAGATTTGTAAATCGAGACAATCAGAGGATCATTTGTGTTATATGCAACCTGACAAAAAATCCCCTCAAATTAAAGATTTTTTGTTTGTTTTCTATGACTTGGAAACAACACAAGAAAAAGTCGTCAACGGCGTCATACAGCAGGAACCAAATTTGTGTGTGTACAGAAAAGTATGCCATAAGTGTATAAATGAAACAAGATTGTTATTTTGTCAGAGTTGCGGATTCAGAGAAAAAGTTCTAACAGAGGATGTAATTACGAAATTTCTGAGCGATGTACTAGAATTACGAAAAAAATTTAAGCAGATTGTCGTTATCGCCCATAATGGTGGCGGTTTCGATCATCAATTTGTATTAAATTACATTCTCACTAAAACCGATTTGAATCCTGACCTGCTTATGCGTGGCACGAAACTGATTATGATGAACGTTGGAAACGTTAAATTTCTGGATTCACTCAACTATTTTCCTATGGCCCTATCTGCCCTGCCGAAAGCTTTTGGATGTTCCGAATTGAAAAAAGGGTATTTTCCGCATCTCTTTAACAAGCTGGAAAAACAGAACTATGTTGGGGTTATACCTGCATTGAAATTCTACGAACCTGACAATTTAAAAGAGGATGCACGCGAAAAATTAATTAAATGGCACAACGAGAAAATTGTTGAAAATTACGTATTTGATTTTTTGTGTTTCTGATGTACAGATTCTGACGCAGGCATGTCTCAAATTTCGTCAGCAACTGATGGAGACGTCAAACGTCTGTCCTTTCACAGAGGCGCTCACAATCGCTTTCGATGCAACAAGGTATTTCGGCGAAACTTTTTAAAAACAAATACGATCGGTATAATCCCCAAAGGGGGTTACAGATTCAGAGATAGTCATTCGAAAATAGCTTTACAATGGTTGATATGGGAGGAATACCAAAGAGGTATCAATATACATCACGTGGGCAAAGGTCAAGAGGCCAGAGTTGCCGGGGTTAAAGTTGACGGGGTACATGGAAATAACATCTTTGAATTTCAGGGTTGTTATTTTCACGGTTGTCCGAAATGCTATACAAATAACCGTGATAAAGCGTTAAAAGACGATCCCTCTGATTGTATGGAAAACCGATTTCAACGAACTGTAAATAAAAATAAACATTTGGAGAAAAGGGGGTATAAAGTTGTACAAATGTGGGAATGTGATTTTCGAAAAATGTTAAATGAAGAAATTGAACAATACACAGAAAACCATTCTTACATGAAATATTTACCTCTAAACCCTAGAGATTCTCTGTACGGGGGCCGAACGGGAAATACAGTAGAATATTACAAGGCGAAAGAAAATGAGAAAATTAAATATGTTGATGTCTGCTCTCTATATCCTTGGGTATACAAATTTGGTAAATTTCCTATTGGCCATCCCAAAAAAATTTATGTGGGCGAAGAATGCAGATTGGCTGATATTTCCCAAATGTCAGGTGTGATAAAATATAAAATATTACCTCCTACAAACCTGTATCACCCTGTACTGCCGTGTAAAATGAACGATAAATGCATGTTTATTCTTTGTCGTAAAGCGGTGAGGGGTTGAACCAGGATGATTGTACTCACGATGACGAACAAAGAAGCTTAAAAGGTACCTGGGTGATTGAAGAAGTCGTTAAAGCTATTGAAAAAGGCTACAGAATGATGGAGATTTACGAAATATGGAGTTACGACACCATACAACTCAGCAGGGAGCAGGAGGGTTTATTCTCTGGTATGATGAACAAGTTTATAAAAATTAAACAACAAGCCAGCGGCTGGCCAAAGAATTGTGCGACAGATGAAGAGAAAGATAGATATATTGAAGAATTTCTGCAAAGAGAAGACGTTTTATTAGAGATAACTGAGAATCCAGGTTTAAGATCGTTGGCAAAACTGATGTTAAACTCTTTCTGGGGCAAGCTTGGGCAAAGACAAAATTTACCTAAAACGGCTATAATTAGAAATTCTGCTGAATTTTATTTAATGATGACAAACCCGGCAATAACGGTAAACACCATTTTACCGGTAAATGAGAAAACGATAATTGTAACGTGGGAATACAAAGAGGAAGCTTACGACATCTCCTCAACAGTAAACGTTGTATTAGCGGCCTATGTTACAGCTTTAGCAAGATTAAAATTATGTAGTTACCTGGATCATGTGGGTGAGAGGGTGTTATATTACGTCACCGATTCGATCGTCTATTCTTCACAAGCCGGCCTTCCTGACCTACCCATGATGATTGTATAGGCGATTTAACAGATGAGCTGAACGGTGGATTTATTACAGAATTCGTCTCTGGAGGCCCTAAAAATTACTCGTATAAATACACCTATAATGCCTGTGAATTTGTTGTCTGTAAAGTGAAGGGGATTTCACTAAACTATAGTGCTTCTCAGTTGTTGAATAATGATAAAATCAAGGAAATGGTGATGGAAAAAACTGAGCCTATATATATCATTTCAAAGCAGATCAGAAGAACAAAGGAACATGAGGTGATAACGGTAACATCTGAGAAAAGATATCAACCTATGTCAACAAAAAGAAAATTTTTGCCTAATCAGAGTTCTCAGCCTTACGGCTTTAAAAAATTAAAAAATGTGTTATATTTATAAAGCACCAAATAAATTTTTATTATCTTTTTTTATCCATACGGCAATCCTTAAATCGAATAATTTAATCCTCAGCTACATTTTCTGCCCTTGTCGTGGAAATAACCTAGTCTTCCTGAAATATCTTCGTTAATGTATCCACGACGGCACAGTTACCGTAATCGAATAGCTTGGTGTTCCCTCGCGGTAACCACGAAATAACAAATATTCTGCTGAACTCTCACTAAGAATTAAATTTATAATTACCCCGTTCTAATTCGATTGTTAAAATCTCGTTTACGTCGTCCCATTTAGTAAAATATTTTGAAACTGTCGGTACAGATTATCTTGTTACTTTATCGACGAGTTGAATGGTGTGAACACAGCGATTTTATAATATCGCTATCTTACTTGAAGTATTTCGATTTTAAAAAATTACGTTATATTTTCTCAATATAAATATTTACCTGTGAGGGATTTTAACACTTTTTCACAAACACTATTCTTCCTAAACCACCTCGTACGAACGCTAGTTCGCAGTTCACACCGCGCAATCCTGTTCTTAGAGCTAACTCTAAGATGGAAATACGATGTGAACCACGAGGGATTTCATCTACATAGAATATATATGTAGAGGAGCCCGCAACCAGCGTCTATACTAAAAAATGTATTTTTTCATATATAGCATTACTTTGTTATTTTTTAAAAAAGCTTACGTTACGATCTCTAAATAATAAATATTTAGCTACAAGAGCGTGCTTCATTTTTTTCACTGAACTTTTCAAAGCAGATTGTGGTTTTTAGATAAAATAAGACTGCTAGCATTAGCCTGTATACAAAATATCATTGGACATTTTAGTTATCATTTATGTGTATATAGGGCTGCATACCTATTATTTAATATACCTCTATTGTGGGGTGTGCAATTATGTTTACTATTCTAGAAAAATATTTTTGAAAAGCGTTTTACCGCTCTGATAACTATCACTAATGAATACAATCTCATCATGCAAGTCTAAATCCTATTTATAATAAAACACAAATACATAGGGTAAGATTTTTATTTTCTGAAAAAGAATAATTACATATTATAAAAAAATGAATTAATTTCCTTCGTACTATTTACCTTAAGACCCACACCGATATGAAGGCCGCTACCTCCATAAAAATGAGGTAGGGGCCCACAGACCCCAGGGAGCAGATGTTGGGTAGGGGGTGGCCCTCCCTCCAACACCCCATGCATGATAATGACCATCTTTGTCTGTAAAGAAAAGCATATCATAATTTAAGAATTTAAAATAATAATAATTCTAAATTATCCGTTGTAAATCATTTGATTTGAGTTGGTTAACAGCTGATACTTTTATTCCTACAGCCGAATATGTTTTCAACATTGATAAAGGGAAATAATAATAATAATAATTTTAATATTCAAGACTAAAATAGAATGTTTTAAAAAATTATGCTGTAAACAATAATACAAGAATTAGAAAAATAATCACATCTTAAAATTCACTATTGAACATTTCTATAAAACTAGAAAAATTAAAAGATAATATTTATATTTTTTTTAAAACTTACCCTATCCTGAGGACTCAGGTTGAAGTAAACCCTGTTCTTGATTGTTTCTTCAAGCTTTCTACAGTAAACAAAAAACTTTTTATAAAACAAAATTTTTTCGTAAACAGAAAGTACTTACCCATTTTCTCTTTTATAAAAACGTTATTAAGGAATCGAAAATTTCTTATTATATATGCAAATACCCCCACCGGTTTGGATGTTTAGATAAAGATATCGATAGTTCTTTTCACATGGGAATTTTATTATATTTCTATTTTGTTTACAACATTATCATTTTTTAAAAATGATTAGATTACACCTTTTTAAAAATTTAAAACACACATTATGTTGTGTAAAATTAATGTTATGCTATGAATGGGGTATTTTAACAAATGAAAAAGTAAGGTCTCGAACCACCCCACTTTAGTAAGTTTTTAACAAATTGTAATATATGTATTCGGTTAGGGGTGTATTTGAACTAGCCGGAAAAGGGTTTTTAGATTTGTTTTAAAAACAATAACTTTGCACATTACGGTTATTTTTTAAAATTTGTGTAATCTGATAACCGTCAGTGCTAATGAATACAAAAAATACCTAAATCATACTTTGATAGTATACCGTTTCTACACCAATATGGCAACATGGTATAAAATATGGCAACATGGATGTTCTCAATACCAAATTCATAGCGCCCCAGAATTGATAACGCTCTCTCTCTCTCTCTCTCTCTCTTTCATAAACAAGGTAAACTATAGTAATTTGTTCCTCTATAGACGAGTGAAAAATTATCCAGCCGTTATCTTTGAAACGAATCAGTTCGGCTACGTCACACACAAGCGTTAACCGGCCACCGCTTGTGTGCGTCACCGCCATGAATATTTTAAATTTCGCGCCGTTATCTTACGGAAATATGGCAACATTGTATAAATAATAATAAAAAGGCAACATGGACTGTCCTGGCGACTATTATATCCACCCGTTATCTTTGAAACGAATCAGTTCGACTACGTCACACATAAGCGGTGGCCGGCCGGCCGGCATGTGTGCGAATACGATCCTGTAGTTTTGCCTTGTGGAGACTTTTGTAAAGTCACTCAATTAGTGTATGACGATACCAAGTTTCTACTTGTAAGCAAACATGGAGTCGAGTTCTATCTGGACGAGAATGATGTTTTCGATATCCTTGAAGCAAATTGCTATTTGGTGAACAACTACATTTCGCTGCTAGAAGACTTGAACTTTTATATATTTTACCACAATTTAATAGATTCTACACGAGATTATTTTGCTGTTAATTTCAATAGTATTTGTGACAATAGTAGATTTAATACTTTAATTTTAATTTGTACTATTATGCCAAATTGGTTAGAAAAAAATGCTTAACAAGAGTACATGTATTACTATAAAGATGAGGTTAGTAATGGCATATATGATCATGGTTCAAATTAAAAAATTTATCAAGTTTTTTTAATAAAACACTTTTTATTTTTTATATTTATTTTTATTACCCATATAAAAACTACAAATAATTCATTAAGCACATTTAGTTTAAAAATCGCACTCGTTTATATTTTAGTACCTACATAAAAACTATAAATAATTCATTAAACACATTTAGTCTGAAAATCGCAATCGTTTATTTTCATGTAAATCTTTACAATCATATTTATCTTTCAATTCGAATAGTGTATGATCAAAAGAATTTTGACACCATGAAATTCTATCCTGGTACAGTAAATGCAATTCAGATGCTAAGTAGCTTTCATGATAGTTATCAGTGGGAAAAGTTATATTTTTATTGTAACATTCTAACATTGCTTCTTTAATACCTTTAAAACAAAATTTGCAAACAAAAATATTCAAGTTTTCTATCTTAAAATATCGAAACCAAGCACAATAGTGCGTTAAACTCCATGGTAGAGGCGATTGATAAATGAATCTGATAACGTTGGGAATATTTTCACAAATTTTTTTACACAAAGTTGACTTAAGTTAGCATATCTGAAAGAAATAAATAAAATTAACTTTTATACCCCCACGGAAGGGTATCATGTGACTAGAGAAGTAATTGACGTTTATCATCATAGGGGCTAAGTCCAATTTTAGTCTGACTAATGCTGTAAACATCATGTAAATAAAACCTAATGGAATGCTGAGTAACATATTTTTTAGTAATATTTTTCAAACGATTTACATAATCATTAAAAGTTATTTTATTTTTGACCACATTAAATTTAACTCCCTTTGATTTCTTTACAACTTTACCGTCTTGAACTTTGTAACTGTACATTTTCGATCGAAAGCCTACGAAATGTATCATAATTTTACCATTACATTCATCCTTCATTAAACCTGGTATTTTTTTGTTAACTAATGGAATCAGATATGTGTTATTGCAGGGATAATCCGAAGTGTCAAATTTTTCTAAATTATCTCTAATAAGACTTTTGTAAACATCATCACAATTTAATTCGTAAATAAATCTATCGGTGTCTGTGTACATTAGTAGAATATCAAGCGGGGTTCTGGATCACTTCTCTAGGTGGATGGACAGGTTGCCGAAGAAATCCAAGAACCGCGACAATTTTGGTGAAACTTTGACATCTTCTGCATTGTCAATGACCAGAGGGTGTAGAAGAGACCAGAAGACAATGTGACAATGACCAAGGACCACGCCCTGTGCCATACCCATGTACCACGCCCTTATGACGTCACAAGGTAAGGACCACACCCATGTACCACACCTTGCCACACCCTATGCCACACCCTTATGACATCACACGGTATTTTTCCCAAAAGCATCCTGACGCACACTTGAATCTGAATTTGTGAAAAAAAGATTTGTGGATTGTGTTGAGGATCGAACCCGGGTCCGTTGGATTGAAAGCGATCTATAAACTTTTACCGGATTTGCAAGACTTGGTTTTTTAGTTTCGCGCAGAGAGGCAAGTTTAGCCTGTTTTGTACACACACATACCTGTCACAGATAGGTTGTTGAGACTAGCCGAGCCTAGCCCGTACTATTTTCTTGTAATGGGATAATAAATATAATTAATACATCTTTGAAAAAAAATTTTTTTAAATCACCATACATAATATTTGGAATATTCTTAGCATCTGACGACATTCGTAGATATTCTGTATATTCACAATTTAAGCATTTACTATTTTCCACATCAGTTTCTCCACCGCACTTTTGACATTTGTATTTGACTGAAACAGGCATCTTTGTAAGAATAATTGTTGTTGCAATATAATATTTAACTTAATATTTTTTCATAACAAAGAAGATTTTGGTGATTTTCCGAATGTCTGTTGACTGATGTGGGACAGAAACAGAAAAATTTAAAACATTTACTGCACCACTGAGTCCCGTAATGTGTTGACTGAAAAACTGGTTTTGGAAAAGTGTAAGGATTTAGCCTCTTGGTTGTTGATGATGGTTTGTCAAATCTACTTCTCTTCGTGAATATCTCTTGCCATTTGGTCTGAAATGAGATAAAACAAATATTAAATATTTAATAAAAAAATAAAAAATGTATAAAACTTACCTACGATTTTAAAGAAGATATAATTGTACTTAGTAGATGTTCAAGACAAAAAATCAGATTTTTAATAACTACTTTTAGTTGTATAAAAAATAATCATTGTATCCCCATGGTATTGTATTGGTATACAAAAGATTAACAATTCTTTTATCATCATGGAGACTTAATGCAATTTTTCTTTGTGCAACTGTGTAGACATCATGTTTTTTAGAAGTTATTAAATTTTGAATAATTTCAACCTTGGTATTGTCAAACAGACATCTATACTAATCATCAAAAGTTATTTCATTAAGAGCAGATTTTTTAATACCTTTGGCTTTTTTCATAACGAGTTCATTGGACTGATTTGACAGTACTTTCAAAGCATTCATCTTTGATTGAAGTCCAATAAATTCAGTCATAATTTTACCATTATTTTCGTCTTTCATAAGTCCTATTACCTTTTTATTTCTTAGAGGTATATTGTAAATATTGTTTGGCAAATAATCAGAGGTATCAAATTTTTCAATGTCTTCTTTTATGTATCTATATATATCATCAACAAAGAATTGGTATAAGAGACTATCGGTATCACAATAAAGTAAATTAGCATTATCACCAAATTTTGTTTTAATATAATTGTAATGAAAATTGTAGAGGAATATTTTCGATAGATCTAAAATGGACATACCTACAAAAATCAGTTTATTAAATTGTACTTTCAGTTTTCTCATTTCAATGATAACTACATCATTATCAAATACTGTGCAACTATGAAAATTTGGTTGGGCAATGTAGTAATTAGCACCATACCTTCCGAACCATTTATTTACTAATTTAACCTCCCTATATTTTTTAACGTTCTCGATAGTCTTCCCGTACGGCGCATTATTCATTAATTTATAATAATTTTTTTCAAATTCATTTTTACTAAGTTTACGAAGTTCAGTGTATAAATCTATATTTTTTTTTAACCAAGGAGATTGTTTAAACTTTAGACAACGATGGATTCTTTTTAAAACTACTCCTAATTCTAAAGCCTGCTTTAAATTTCGATAAAGAATTATATACTTTAGTTTGTCATATAAAGTAGTTAATAATTTTGGATTTGTTGAATCTGAAGATGGGGGAACTAAATGTTCTGAACACAGTGGTAAATCTTTGTGATCATTGAAAATCATTTTTGGATAGTGTAAATCTACTTCTAAAATATATCCAAACTCATTATCATCAGGACAGTTCAAAATGTCTTCACTATAAATATTTTCAATTGATATCCATTCAAATCCACCATATGGTAATGATAAACTCATAGCTGCACCATACAAGTTATTGATATCATAGTACATTAAGTATGAAGTAGGTTCCTCAGGATTATAACCTTCACCCATGTATTTATTGTTAGCTTTCCCATATCTATTAGAACGTTGTGAAATACCTCCCCTAATACCCTTTTCAAAGAATAAAGCTATGTTAGGATCAGTAATCAGTTCTAACTCTACATTTATAATTTTCAACATAGCATCAAATGCTAGGCCAGGTGTTGTAAAATAATGAAGACTATCTAATACATATGTATTTAAACACATGAATCGAAAATTTTCAAAAATATCAGCGAGCAATAGTACATCAGTTTTCAAATATAATTCAGCATACTGTAATGTAACCCACCTGCCAAAAACCGGCCATTTTGTTATTTTATTATATATTTAACATATTATCCATTCATTATTATTATGATGTCTAGGGACGACTCTACACGTTGTGTTATTACAGAATAGTTCTCAGATTGTACTGCTCGTAGTGATGTTTGGAAGGTGACGAAGTAAAATAAAACAAGTAATACATATCTAACATTTATTTCGAGAACCGGAGAATTTAATATGAAAACCAGAAGTAAAATTAACTAATAAAATATTGCCAAATGTTAGACATGTCTGGTTCGGTGCAATATATCACGAAATTAAAGGGGAAAGAACCTGAAAGAAAACCCCTGTTAATTCAGACAAAAACATAATTGGAAAATAAAAACAAACATAAATACATAAAGTTCCAAGTAAATCAGACAAAGCAAATATGTGAGAACAGATAAATACGTGCAATAAACCACATAAAATCAAATGAAAGATCAAATAAATCAAATCAATTAAATAAATCAAATAAATCAAATAAATCAAATAAATCAAATAAATCAAATAAATCAGATAAATCAAATAAACCAAATAAATCAAATATATCAAATAAATCAAATAAATCAAATAAATCAAATAAATCAAATAAATCAAATAAATAAATCAAATAAATCAAATAAATCAAATAAATCAAGTAAATCAAGTAAATCAGATAAATAAAATAAATCAAATAAACCAAATAAATCAAATAAATGAAACAAATCAAATAAATAAATCAAATAAATCAGATAAATCAAATAAATCAGATAAATCAAACAAATCAAATAAACCAAATAAACCAAATAAATAAAATAAATCCAATAAATAAAATAAAGCAAATAAATTGGCTAGAGGGGATAAAATGGAATAAGAAGAATAAATTAAATAAAAAACAAATAAATCATTAGCAATAATTAAAATCTAATAAACAAAAGGTAGACAAATAGCAAAGATCGACCCAAAGAAAAAAGACATAGCTCAATGTTTCCCGTAAACTAGATTCATTTATACATTAAACGATACGCCGTTAAGAAATAAAGCGAAGGATCGCCTTTAAATATCAACAATTTTCACACAAAACTATTAATATTCAAAAGCAAAAAAAGGAAAAATATTAATATCATTCAACAAGGCCCTTGTCCACACTATTCAAGACTATCCTCTTAATTAATGAGAAATAAATTAATATTTAGCATTCATTGTTTCTATGTCCCTATCTTTGTGTAAATCGAATAAGTAGCAAATGATGTATTTAATGAAAAGGAGAACAAAACGCATGCAATAACAAAGGAAAAAACATGAATACCAATAAATATATTTTATGGTTAAATTTAAGTGCATTTGATAGAAATAATAGGTATAAATACCCAAAAATAATACTTACATATTTAAATTTGTGACACAACACTCTTTTTTAAAAAACCCACCTTTCTTTCGTAAGGTCTGCCACCAATCTCCCCGATACGCAACCTGCTCTCGTTTTCGAGACTTTGTTTACGTTACTAACCCAAAGAGGCGTGAGAATTTTAAAACAAGAGATAACTCGGTCGAATATTTCAGACGCCTCTCGAAAGTTGGAAAGCCTAGATCATCATAGGCTTTTGAACTTTCAAGTCCTCCAGACTTGCAGTGGCTCCAGGCTCATGGTGTTCGGTACTGTCAGAGGAAATCTCTATTCTTCTCTTCCGGAGATACAAAAACGCAACAAGAGAAAAAGGCTTATATTTGTCACATCTACTAACAAACACAAACAACATTATTCTATTTGGTTAACAAACAGTTTTAAGTTCATAATATTAAAGTTCCCTTTGGTTTCTCCCGTAGCAGCGTCTATCAGGGAATACACATTTGGATACGGTATGCCAACAACACGATAGGGGCCTGAATATAAGGGGCAAAATTTATAAATAATCTTTTTACAAGAATCGGATGACGGATTCTCTCTAAGGAGCACAAAGTCCCCTATCTTAAGTTTATCTCGGCTCCTAGGACCATTATGACCTCTCATCTCAGCATATTTCTTTAGGTTTACCCGCACCTTTTCTCGAATGGAGTCCAATGGTTCCACGGATAGGACGAGCAACAACGATGTGATTAGGTCATTCAACGTAGACGATGGAGGGGTGCCGAAAAGGATCTGGTTAGGAGAGTAGCGGGTACTAATATGGGGAGTGTTATTGAACAGATTTTCAATTTTTTTTTAATGGTTAGCCCAATCGGCATGGGAAGTGTGGCAGTAAACCCGGAATAATCGACTCAACTCTTTCATGACTCGTTCTGAGGGGTACGATGTCGGGTGTCTGATAGAGGACAGGGTGGGTCGTATGTTTTGTGACTCCATGGCACGCTGCCACTCGACAGATGTGAACTGGGTACCATGATCAGTCAGAATGGTTTCGATTTTCATTATCTTGGAAAAATCTTTTACAATTTTGGAGGCGAAAATTTTTGCGCGTGCGTAACGCAATGGGTATAATTTGACATATTTGGAAAACGAATCGATGACACAAAAAAATAGGCGGCTCTACCACGCCCCTCAGGTAAAGGCCCATAATAATCAGCCTTTTGGCAAATATCACAACACCTAATCACTTTATGAATTCGGCGTCGGAGATTCGGGAGATAGACGATTTGCTTCAAGATCGAATATACCTTGGAAGTGCCAAAATGCCCATAATGTAGGTGTTAGGCCTCAAATATATTCCTTGCAATGGTCTCAGGGATACACAACCGATACTGCAGTGATCCGGGGTGTTGACAAATAAGGATATGTTCCTGTAATTTTACGCGCGGGGCAAGTTTTTGTTGTAAGGGGGTTAGGACAGTAGCATACACCAAGAGGAAAAAGTAAACAGGGCCAAAAAACATATAAACCAAATGAATAAAATAAATCAAATACATCAAATAAATTAAATAAATCAAATAAATCAAGTAAATCAGATAAATCAAATAAACCAAATAAATAAAATAAATCAAATAAATAAATCAAATAAATCAAATAAATCAGATCAAATAAAGAAAATAAATCAAATAAATCAAATAAAACAAATAAATCGGCTAGAGGGGATAAAATTGAATAAGAAGAATAAATTAAATAAAAAACAAATAAATCATTTGCAATAATTAAAATCTAATAAACAAAAGGTAGACAAATAGCAAAGATCGACCCAAAGAAAAAAAGACATAGCTCAATGTTTCCCGTAAACTAGATTCATTTATACATTAAACGATACGCCGTTAAGAAATAAAGCGCAGGATCGGCTTTAAATATCAACAATTTTCACACAAAACTATTCATATTCAAAAGCAAAAAAAGGAAAAATATTAATATCATTCAACAAGGCCCTTGTCCACACTATTCAAGACTATCCTCTTAATTAATGAGAAATAAATTAATATTTAGCAATCATTGTTTCTATGTCCCTAGCTTTGTGTAAATCGAATAAGTGGCAAATGATGTATTTAATGAAAAGGAGAACAAAACGCATGCAATAACAAAGGAAAAAACATGAATACCAATAAATATATTTTATGATTAAATTTAAGTGCATTTGATAGAAATAATAGGTATAAATACCCAAAAATAATATTTATTTATTTTATTTTCATATTTAAATTCGGGACACAACACTCTTTTTTTAAAAACTCACCTTTCTTTCGTAAGGTCTGCCACCAATCTCCCTCGATACGCAACCTGCTCTCGTTTTCGAGACTTTGTTTACGTTATCTAACCCAAAGAGGCGTGAGAATTTTAAAACAAGAGATAACTCGGTCGAATATGGGCCCTTTCAATACTGTTGTAAATTTTGAATATTAAATTTTTTCCAAATATTACAAGCATGTTCATAATCCTCTAAAGATATATGTTCGTTTTTTATCTTACTATAAATTTTTTCTATTGGTGGTAAACTAGTCTCCTCTAATTTTTTCCAACTATTAAGGTACTCATACGGAAAGACGCCTTTTCTAGTGACTAATTTAAAAGCAAAATCATTATCAAAATGTTTTCTTGTTATTATTTTATGATCATCATTTAGATACGTAGAAAGCTTATCTAAACTACTTGCCATAAATCTGTAGGAATCTAGGAATCTAAAATTGATGTTAGTTGTTTCAATGTATTTAGTAAATGAAATATACCTTTCCTTATTTATCGGTAATAAACTAATATTTCCTTTAATTTCAGTACTGAGAGCTTTAATCAAAAAATGACTGTCATACCCCGATAAATTATGAAAAATTACAGGTATTGAATGTGAATTTTGATATGTCAAATTACAAGAATTATGAGGTGCTTTTTGATATATTTCTAACTTTTTGTGGTGTTTATTAGCATCATTATCACAATGTTTAAGAATACATTCAAGATCACCATAAATAACGGATGGAACCTTTTCTTTATTTTTAAAATTTTTAAATTTTATCATTTTATTTTTCTCTGTGGGATAAACTACTTTACTTTTGTTTAACAACTTACAATTTTCTAAATGTTGATTTAAATATTCTAAACTGCTAAAATGATTTAGACATCTCTCACAGAACCATTTTTTATTTTTAACATTACCTACTTGTTTACTAACTAAACGTGATAAGTTTGTTATATATGCAAAATGATAATATTTATTTTCATCATCCTCATCATCATCATCATCATTAACGTTATATAAAGAAATCATAAGCAAATTTATCGTTGGTGAAAAATTAGTTTTACTGAGTGTTAGAGGTAGTATTTCCTTATTGTCTACAATAAATACATTGATTGCAATACTATTTAAAATTTAAAATTTTGGAATGTCTTTTAATTTAATAGGAAAACTTACGTTATCATATTTTAATACTTACTAAAATGTGGATAGGAAGACACTCGATCTTTATGATTTTCAGCGGGATGAAGTGCACAAACAATTGACCACAAAAAACAATATGGATCCTTATTTTTAATATTTATTACACTTTTGGTATTTTTTATAAATGTTGGTAAATCAATATAAGTTGATACACCAACGTTTAATGGACTATATTTGTTCATATTAACTTTTAAATGCATAATTTCTACTAATGCCCAACCGCTATCTCTTTCTTGAAATTCCTCTAGTTTTGTTAAAATGTTATCGGAAACATTAACTTTATACCAATCCTTTAAGTTGGTGTTTATATCAATTACTTCATTTTTGCTCGAAAAAGTCTTAAAAAAGTTTCACCGCTATGAGGTTTTATATATAAGCAAGTTAACATAACATTACTTTTCAATAAAAAATCTTTTAGTTGTTTTTTTATGTGAATAGAGAATCTTCTAAATGCTTTCTTAAAGAATAACTTTGGATCTTTAATTTTTAAATTAGTTATTATACCCGTTTTAATTCTACCATTAAAACATGATTCTAAATCCTGCCAAATAATTTCCTTTCTAACGTTACGTTTCTTATTTAATTTAGTTTTGAAATTTTGAAGATAAGTTTGTAATATAGAAATATTGGATTCAATTTTTGATTTATTTCTCATACAACTTAACTTATGTTATAAACATTTTTTTAAAAGCAAAATAAATTTTTTTAAATATGATATATACCTTAATAAATAATTTTTTGTCTTAATACATCTACTCACCTGTTCCATCTTCTTGACAACTTCATCAGACAAAGCATCAATTACTTGAGGATTCATGATGTAGTTAGTACTTTACACGTTTTATGTGGTTCAGTTACAAACTAAAGAAAATGATAGAATTGACTTTATATCACGTATATTTCCTACGTCAATCACACGTGTTTTTAAAATTCACATGCAGTTGCAGTTTTGATAACTATGTAAAATGTTTTGTTGACCTCGAGATCAAATTTGATGTAATTATAATTTTGCTGATTTTGATAAACCTTGTTTGTTGACCCTGGGGTCAATTATTTTGATACATGCGTTGACCTCGAGGTCAAATTTAATGTAATTATAATTTTTGTTGATTCCGAGAATTTTATTTGTTGATCCAATGTCAAACATTTTTGTGTAATTATAATTTTGATGATTCTTGTTTTATAAAATTGTAGAATTTATCTAATTATTCAAAAATATTTCTGTATTTATTCCAAACCGAAATCTCACAATTCAGTTCAAAGTTAACAACAACAACATGGCAACTACACCATCAACAATAGTCGTCTTCTCGGAAGACAGAATACATTTACCAACTAAATGGCTCCTAGTGGTTATGAAGCAACTTTTTCAGTAAGTATGATTTTATTTTTTAATCTTTCTCTTATACTTGATATTTTGATTCACATATTCATTAAATTATTTGGTGTACTGTATTTTTAATTGGAAGATTTTCTCTTGAAAGGTTTTTAATATGTAAGTTTTTTGTTTATTTGTTTAAATGAAGTGAAACAATTTTCAACTTTTTATTCACATATATTATTTTTTAATTGCTACTTTGACTATTATCTGTACTAGCTTAAATGTAGCTGATTGTAAAGTACAATCGAGAAAAGTTGGAGTTGACAATAATACATTTTACATTGCAAGAGGAGTATTCTATTTATATCAGATACTTAAAAATAAGTCTGCAACAATTGTTAACCTGAATCAATATACAGCTTTCTACTCTAATAAAGTGACATTTCCCCTTGGAACTGAAATCAAAAATTCAACGAACCAAACTATTGCCTACATAATTGGTCATTATCATCACTACTATCCTATAACAACACCGAGAAATAACACAATGTATTGTGGAAGATATAATCTTGATAATTTAATAGGAAACAAAACTGTATTTATAAAAAATTTTAAATTTACTTTAGATTAATTCAAGGATAACTTTGTAAAACTTGAAAAACAACAAATTCGTTGTTTTGTATGTTTAAATAAATAAACAAATTATTTATTTACTTATTTTTTATTTTTCTCCTTATGAACTAACAACTATTATAAGTCATATTTTTGTAAAAACCTTTACATTCAATAATTAGACATCGTTGCGGGTTTGTTTATTCCAATATTTTCAAGAAAAACCAATTCTTGTATACGGACACTTAGAAAGTTATAAATGATAACAAACTAATTGTATAATAAAATTATTTTCAAATATAAATACAATATTTATTAATATGGTTGTTTTAATTTTTTCCTATTACATAAAATATTACGGGCTAGGCTCGGCTAGTCTCAACAACCTATCTGTGATAGATGTGTGTGTGTACAAAACAGGCTAAACTTGCCTCTCTGCGCGAAACTAAAAAACCAAGTCTTGCAAATCCGATAAAAGTTTATAGATTGTCTTTATAGACTAATTCATAACGCAGGTCGCTTTCAATCCAACGGACCCGGGTTCGATCCACAACACAAAGCACAAATCCTTTTTTCACAAATTCAGATTCAAGTGTGCGTCAGGATGCTTTTGGGAAAAATACCGTGTGATGTCATAAGGGTGTGGTACATGGGTGTGGTCCTTACCTCTGACGTCATAAGGGCATGGTACATGGGTGTGGGACAGGGCGTGGTACATGTGTGTGGCACAGGGCGTGATCCTTGGTCATTGTCGATTATCACATGGTCTTCTGGTCTCTTCTACACCCTCTGGTCATTGACAATGCACAAGATGTCAAAGTGTCACCAAAATTGTCGCGGTTCTTGGACTTCTTCGGCAACCTAGAGAAGTGGATGGACAGGTTACCAAAGTGGTCCAGAACCCCGCTTGCTATACTACTTACATTAATTTTAAATTTTCCACCCCCATAGTTGGTAACATGAAATTATAGTGAAACTCATACATACAGGTTTTAGAAATGTCTAGGATAGTCACGCCGATATACAAAAGTTTGTTGAAGAGTAGTTCAACCTTTTTTATTTCAATAGCCATCATAGTCATTAAAAACTTTTCGATTATGAAATCGAGGACTGGCTATCAAATTTTTTACACCATAACGACCCTAGTACGTAGTAAGTAATTTCACTACCCTATGAAGCCTAATGTTTTCCATAGTCTTACCGAAGATAGCGTTATTAGCAAGTTTAAATTGATTTTTCTTAAAATTACTTACGACTGCAGTCCTTAAACGAGTATTCATCTCGATATAGGGCTTTAGCCAAGCTGATTGTTTAAATGTTAATACTTTGTGGATTTTAGTCAATTTTAACCCATGTTCGAGAGCTTGCTTCAAATTACGATAAAGCAGAGTATATTCTGTTTTTGGGTAAAGGGTGGCCATTAATTTAGACAATTTGGAACTTTGAGGTTTGCGGTGTTCGGGGCAAATTGGGAAATCCTTGTGCTCGTATCCGACCGGTCAATCGTCAGGAATCTGATTAATGCCGATATTTGTATTTTGCTCCTATTCAAACCCCCCGTAGGGGAGGAACTGTGACATAGCCCAACCATATACATTTTTTACGTCAAAGTACATAAGGTACTTAGATGGTTTAGAAGAATCATATTCAGACATGTATTTATTGTTAGCTTCAGAGTATCGATTTGAACAAACAAATATTCCTCCGCGTATTGATGACTCAATAAACAGCAACATGTCAACATCTTTTAAAATTTGTCATTTGCATTTAGTGTACTTAAGCATACAATCCCAAGTATATCCAGGCATAGAATAGTACCATACCGGATCTAGATGGTAAGTTTCTAGAGCAGTTGATCGAAAGTTTTTCATAACGTCACAAAGAAGGAGAATGTCCGTTCGCATATACAAATCTGCAATTTCACCTAAATTTCGAATTTGAAAAGCTTGCCAAACGTTTTACACATGAGCGTAATCATCTGTAGATATATAGCAATAATTTAATTTGTTGTAAAAACTCTCAATTTGATATCTTTATTGACAAATAAGTTCAGTTACATTACAAAGTTTACACAAACTACATTAATAAGAAGATAGAAGACTGGTGGTATCATTTAGCTTACCAATACTATCAATGTAATCATATGGAAAAACACCTTTTCTCGTCAACAGTTTGAACATTTCATTATTCAAGTTACTAAATTCCTTTTTTAATGTAACACCAACTCATCGATACTGGTGCCTAAAAATCTAAAGGAGTCTATGTATCGAAATTTAATTTTAGTGTTTGGTTCATATAGTGTAAAAGGAATATATTTTTCCATATTCACAGGTAGTACACTCAAAGGTCCACGTTTAGCAAGATCTCTGATTATAAAATGCGAATCATATCCACTAAGATTATGAAAAATGATTGGTACTACAAAGAGTTTTTTAAAGTTAAAATTGCATGTCTAATGTGTGAACCCCCTAAATAGTCCTGTAAAATTGTAATTATCTTTAACGATAACATCTTTTTCTTTAAACACATTCTCCCAAATGTGACAGCAGACACTGTCAACAAGTAGAGGCATACGAATAGGAACAATATTCAATATTTTTGATTTAATAAATTTCGCAACATCCAACATTTGATTCGCAAACCAGTCCATGCAATCTTCCCCTCTATAACTATTGTAGTAGGAAATCCGATTATCGTAGCTACATTTTAAGTAGAAGCCTGCAATAAACGTTTTGTGATATTGATACTTGGTAGTTGTTTGAGATATCTTTTTATCACACTTTTCTAAAATTGACTCAAAATCAGCATAAATTACAAAAGGACATTTCTGTTTGTATACATGATTTTAAATTCAACATTATCATATGTTGGAAAAGAAATTTTACAATCATTGGTATTTCTACACAAAATTTCGTGGTTCGTTTTTTTTCGCTCTGAAAATAATTTAAACACCTATCACAAATAAACATTTTATATTTACTCTTGTTAAGTTGACTTGAAACTAACCTAGATATATTTTTAATTCAACAATAATGGTATTTAATGGTGGGGGTGGTAGTAGATGAACCGTTACCGTTCCCAATTTCAAATTTATTAATAGCTACTTCTATTAGATTTATTTTTGACAACACCCACTCACTGTCTTTTTCTTGAAATTCTGAAACTTTATTTAAAATAAAGTCTACAACACTTTTATACTCCTGAGCTAAATCCGTCCCCAAATCAACAACGAAATTTGGGGATCCAAAGTATTTGATGTCAATTACTTCCTCGCCATCGCTACCATTTTTCAAAAAATCACCGCAAAATGTGACATTTACTTTTAGCGACGGTGTATCGCAAAGCAGCCTTAAAAAATCTTTAATTTCTTTACGTTTTAAATTTATAATAACCAAAATTATAATTCTACTGTTAAAAATCGAGTTTACATCTTCCCATTTAACGCCCCCTTTAGTACCCCTTCCCTCTCTAATACCCTTCCCTACTACATGAGAAGGTGTTAATTTTATGATACACTGCAACATTTTTAACTGCCCCATTTTGGTGTAAATTTTTCTTTTTTGCCCTACCGAGAAATTGCATTTTTTTGTCGCTAAAGAACAATTCCTAAGGTGATTATTAATTAGTAATAGCCATTTGTTTTTATCTGAATATGATTAAATATTATGTCGAGCTTTAATAATTTCTTCAATTTTTTTTAAAGCGAGTGCGAAATTCATGATGGAACTAACCTAATTTTTCTCTATTTTAAAAAGGATCCTTGGAGCACAACTCTTGGATATATTATCATCAGATCATCAATGTGATTCTTGTAGATTGTAGTAGACCTTTTGGGGAGAAAGGTGACGTTCTCATCCAATTCCACTAGAATGGATTCCCAAAATTTGGATTTGGTGAGCTGAACACGATAAATCTTATGCGGAACGTCGGGTTGTAGGTCCTTTAGCTTGTTTTTTGTATCTGTAGATGTGGTAAATTGGTTTAATTTTTCAAGAAAACTCATCTAAAATAATAAAAAGAAATACTAGCATGAAAATAAACAAACAAAACACTTACTTTAAAAGCTTAAAGATGACAGCAAAAAAAGAAAAAGTCCTAGAGGGATTTACGTGAATTGAAGCTTAACAGCAAAAAATTGTAGATCACTGTGCTAGGATTGGTACGAATTACTAAAAAAAAATAAAAAATCAAAATTATGTTAGAATATAACTATTTAAAAATTTGTACTGTTAAGTTGACGGTTATAAAAATTACAAAAATAATTTAAAAAATTAGCATTAAATGTACTTACAATAAAAACTGGAAACTGTTCACTGAACACTAACTAGCATAGGTGAAGCGACTTTTATGACTCGATTGTTGATTGATGCGCTTAGACTTTTATAGCCTCTGAGAAAAAAACACTTCATTCTCTGTGGATAAGATAGCTAAATTCGTTTCCTGCAAATATGGTTAAGTGGTTTTATACGGCCAAGTGTTTTTTATACTACAGTCTTATCTAATTTTTATCAAGGAGGCTTCATCCGGTTCGAATGGATGCAGATTTCTGCAGTAGAAATAACTAGAATTCGTTTCCTGCAAATATGGTTAAGTGGTTTTATACGGCTAAGTACTTTTTTTATGCTACCAGTCTTATCTAATTTTTATCAAGCAGGCTTCATCCGGTATGGTAGTTAAAAGTCTCACTTTTAAATTATTAAAAGTATATGATTTAAATTTTTTTAAATTTTATAAGAATTTCTTTGGAGACAATAAATGTAAAATATATAAACGTACACATTTCTTACATCTTCATTTTTTATTCAACATATGTGTTGGTAAAGTACTTGTACTGCTTCTCTTAACAGACCTCGTAAATTCTGCGAACGTTAGTCAAGAATATTTTATATCATTTTTGGAACAATTTGGGTACATTAATCAAAATGAAATTAGAATAGCTTTAGAACTGAGTTAGTAAATTTTCAAGAAAAATATAATCTACCTACTCTGAACGCTGCCACTATTCAATTAATTAATAGACCTAGATGTACTGTTGGTGAAAATTCATTTACAGCGATATCAAGATGGAAAAATAAAACGAGTTTGCGATGGTATTTTCCTCAAGCCGGTTCGGAATATCTTTTAACAGCTCAAAAGGCTTTTGATATATGGGAACGAGATTCAAATTTCAATTTTCAATTAGTTCGATTACCAATACCGAAACCTGATATTACTATAACCGTCGTACCCAAAAAACATGATTTTCGAGAAAGCTGTACAGGTCGCCGTCAATGTCCAAATAACTTTGATGGGCCTGGGAAAATACTGGCTCACGCACATTTTCCTAGTGCTGATGGATGTATTAAAATTCATATGGATGGTAGCGAACAATGGTATTTTGGGGATGATGATAATGTTCCTGATGGCCAAGTAAGCTTTCTTATGGTGGGTACATGAAATCGGACACACCCTTGGGTTAGGACATAGTGGAGTAGAGTCTGCAATTATGTTTCCATGGTATCAGCAAAAGTTAGCTCCTCTAGATGAAGATAAGAATGCATTAGAATTTTTGTATGGATCACGATGAACGCCAACAGCGACTACAATTTATCCTCCAAAAAATCAAACCACTCGAAAACACATTTCTTCTGTTAAGACATCGATGACGGTTTCGTTTCAATACAAAAATTTATGCTAATTTTCGACTGTTATGTAGCCTCATTTCCAAATGTAAATATTCAAAATGATTATTATTTACCATTGCTCTCAGATGCTCATATTAATGCGTTATTTCAAACAAATAGTGGTAGAACACACACACACACACACACACACACACACACACACACACACACACACACACACACACACACACGCTGATCCGCGCGCCGACATCAACGCCATCTAGTGGCAGTTTCTGTAAATAACCCAGAAGCGGTTTTGTATTACTACTTAATTAATAATAAAAATGTAGGTTTTAATATATCCTTGTCATGATTACCTAATTTGATTTCGTTAGTTTAACTAGAAAGTACTACCTGTTATATTTAATCCTTTTTATGTTTTTTGTTTGGAATTATTAACAGGAATATTTTTCCTTGAGAAGATATCCAGAGAGATGTTCCTGTTTAACATTGGACTTTGGAAACCTAATAGTAGAGAAAGAAAATCGTTGTCAATATGTCCAAATTTGACAGATGAATTGATAGAATACAACGGAAATGGATGCCAATTGATTCGTAGTTGCTGTAAGTCATCCCCAAAGTCAAAATGGAGGTTCCTTCCGTAGTTATGGAGAAACCTTGGGAGAAAAAAGCTTAGAGGTCGATAAAATTGATGTCACTACAGGCGGTAAAGCTAAATTCCTGTATGTCTAGAGAAACGCTAATGGTGGCTAGAGACCAGAACAAGTAGAAAATGAAGAGAAGTGCACCTGGGAAGAGGAATAGCAGGGCCGTACTTACCAGAGAGGATATATATTTGTGTTTTATTATTGTATAGAGTCTTTAGGGTAGTACTCCTAGTAACTGTTTTTATTTAGATAAGGTTTTAATAATGCTGATGGTAAGAGTATTCGCAGGGGAAGGCGTATGTTATGATAGTATGTATAGGGGTTTAGTTAAATATCGCCCTGTACATAAAACTTATTTTTTATTTTCCAAATTATAATATTTACTATTTATTAAACATTAGGTGAGCGAAAGTTATGGGACAAGGCCGCCAACGAATGTTAAATAAATATTTTTAGTAGTCATCAAAATTAATAAAGATTAGGGTTTTCTTGGTAAGTAAAATAAAAGAAGATCGGAAGTCAAGTTTAGGTTCTCGGATGATCGAGTAGTTGATAGTGCCTATCCCTGCTATGCAGTGTTTTAGTTTTTAATGTATAAGTTGCCCTCATAATTTAGTTGTTTTCATTAGATAAATAAATTGTTATTATTTTTACCCAGCCTCTTTAATTTCGATTAACCAAGTTACGTAATGGGTAAAAAACCCCTTAAGTTAATAATTAGATTCTTTTATACATTTATTATTAAAAAAAAACAACCCAATACGTAACAATATTCTTACTTCGTCATTATAATTATGTCCAGCAATATTCGGTTGATAGGAATGAAATTAGAAATCCTCAATTGAATTATCACCAAACAGTTGTGCAGTTACATGGAGGATATCCATTATACTAATACTTTCAAACCCAGGGAAATTATTTTTTTTTATTTTCCGCTGTGATTCCTCCAGGTGCTTTGGAAGAACTATTTCCTTTTTTATTTTTATAGTTCTTTTATAGTTTTCTAGGGAATAAGGATGAAAAATTTTTAAAACCATACTTACGATTACACTTTTATAATATGTAAAGTCACTGTTATATCCTCTTCTTGAAAATTTATAATATTTCCTGCTTGATCAATAATTTTAACTGTAATGGTATTGATTGTCTTAACGCTTAATATAAAATATTTTGCGGTGTTTCCACTATTTCATACCCATTTGGGACTGTAGGAAAAAATTGATGTATTATATGTACTGGTTTTAAAATTTTGATAGGCTTATTTGAAGAAATAACTGTATTAGGTAGAATCATTACTGTACTAGTAAATCTAAACAAATTGCCAATTGAGTTGGGTGTGTTGAACGAAATGGTTCGATTACTACTAGTGCTAATTTTTGAAGTATTTATGTCTGGAGTTATTTCAATCCATGCATCGATGTCACTCATTGGGCTTCTTTAAAATTTTAATAATATCATTTAGTTCAGATGGACCCATTGGAAGCTTAAATTCATACATAAAGGAAACATCCCCCCATAAGAATACGTTATTGTTTTCATCAATGTCGGGAATTGTATTGAAACTATTAAAAATTATAAGACCAATTTCATAATCAAAGTATTCATCCAAATAAATGTTTAACTTAAAATTGATGAATTTTCACTTAATGTGAAGGAATAAAATATTACCTTAACAAGATTATGTTCTTAAATGACTATTTCGTTTTCGTCAGCTGATTCTATAAGAATTTGAAACAGTAAAGACCACATCGATATGAATTAAAAGATTGAATCCTATCATGATTGTAAATGATTTTAACTTTACCGTTACTGTAAAAATAGCGAACTACTTTTGTCGGGGGTGTTAAATCGCCCTTAACTATCAAAATATTTGATATTCGTATAGTTTAGTAGTATGCATATGCTGTCCAATGAGTCCCTTCCCCAGATTTAGAATCTAAATTTAAAATGCCGCATTCATATTTTTTAACTTTTTTAGGTAAATTATCTCTCATGAATACTCCTTTAATATATGGTATTTGTAAAATTTTGACAAAATGTGTTAAATCTATATCGGTAAGCGTCCGACGGGGCAGCTTTAGTTTTTTGACTTTATTCCATATCGTTTATAAAGTCTTAAATATAAACCCTTCCCTTTGGTCTCCATAGCAAGATTATGTATTTTTTTTTCTTCTAGTGCTGCCTTGTCTGCTTTTGCTTTGGTTGCAGCAGAAGCAATTGGAGCCCCTTCTCCTCCCAGAGCATCGATGGCTCCCAAGAGTGGAAGCAAAAGTGGTAAAAAGTCGCCTTTTCTCAGAGCTCGAATTACGATCAACCTTTTTTAGATTTTCGTATAAAATACTTTTGAGACCTCCTACGTTTCAACCGCATTCCAAGTTTCCTTTTAATTTTCATAACGTTAGTTACAAACCATGCGACTGTTTTCTCCCCAAGCATCGCGTCTTTCGATTTGACACGACGAGAGTATGCAATATCTTGATTTTTGCAGGCTTCGTCTAATTTATTTACAACAATATTACCTCTTTGCAACCTTTGACTTAGTTTAGTTCCTGGACCGCAATTGTATATTAACCGGGTATATGCAATTCAATAGGAACTGGAACTTTGTTCATCAAGGAATTTAGAAAACCTCTTCCTCTATGGCGTACTCCTCTTCGCTTATGAGTAAACATTATGATGTTATATAAGTACATCACCCTATATATACTCTCAGTCCACTCTTGAGGGTTGAAAAACAAAGAATTTAATTACCAGTTAAAAATCATTATATTCTTTCAAACGAAATTAAAGTAGGTAAACACGGCCACTGATTTGGCGGTGATTCAAAACGTGTATTAATTGTTGTTCCTAGAGGGTCCGGAAAAACAAATGTTATTTTATCATTGGTTGAACATCCCAATGAATTGAAAATTTATATGTATATTCGAAGTCTTTATCAACCAAAATATAAGTACCTTCGAAATTTACTTGAACCTATAAAAGAAATTGGTTATGAGGGATATGTGGATTTAAAAGACATTGTTTCTCCAGAAGAAATTAAACCCAATTCCGTTATAATATTTGATGATGTAGCATCCTGTGATCAAAATATTATCCAAAGTTACTTCTGTTTTGGTCGTCATGAACAAACAGATTGTTTTTATTTATGTCAGACATATTCGGATATTCCTAAGCAACTCATTAGAGACAATGCACATTTGCTTATAGTTTTTCAACAAGACATGACAAATTTAAAACATTGATAATCGTGTCTTTTCAAGAATTTAAAGACTTGTGTTCTTATTGTTGGAGATAGGTTTGATTTTCTCGTTATTGATAAGAATTGCTTAACGCCTTAGGGAAGGTATAGAAAAAAAAATTTGACCATTTTATTCATTTATAAGCAACTACAATGTATGTCTACATTATTTACGATGGATCTTCAGATGACTAAACAACTGATAAAGGCTAGACAGGCATTAAAAAGAAAATATCAAAGTTTAAAAAATGACATAACTAAACCGTAATCACATTAGGAAAAACTTATCGCCCAATAACTGAGCCTCTCAAAGAGTTTGTTTCAGCTTTTGGAAAACTTAAAATCAAAAAAGAACTAAATTCTGAAGAACTTTCTAGAGTTACTGATAAAACCTTTACCGACTTTAGTCCACTAAAATCTAATGATAATTAAATTGCATTTATCACACCAAGAGCGAGACCTTCAACAAATTATCCTCAAATGAATCAATTAAAACCTTCAGCACACTTAAATAGCACTCAAATTCCCGCAGCACCTCAAAATCAATCCCAATTTATAAATGAGGTACTGTTCGAGTCTCATAATGAAGAGAATGTCCCAGGTGTACATATATTGGATCAATATAATGAAGACTCCCTTAGGCAGAGTATTCAAGATTTAACCAGTGATGTCTTCGAAGAATATCTTGAGTAGTTTACGCAACCACTACCTAGAGATTATATTAAAGGTGTGATTACAGATGTAGATGGTAAATACTATCATATTTTAAGAGTCGTCCATGATCTGCAGACAGAATAATTTAAAATCGGGAACTCCTTCATAGACTTTGAAGGTCCAAATATTAAAATTCAAAATATCATCTACCCCGGTGTCACAGGACTGTACGAATTATTATTTCTGAAAAATCCAATATCATTTAAAAATTCTGATTTTGCTGAATATTTGATATAGTTAAAAGAATAAATTTAAATCATAGGGAATATAGAGATGATTTACCCAACAGAAAATTACCATTTGATATTAAGAACAAATACTTTGAAATCATTAAACCGAACTTACCTGCATATCGGTCTAGAATTTCCTCCCTACCAATATCGATTGCAATGATCACACGAGCTAGAAAGGCAGCAGCTAAACAAACTGGTAAAGGACTGTTGGTGGAATATAGTAGTAAACCTATTGATTACAAGTATTTTGATGATAATAATGAACTAATCGATCGTCTTAAATTACTAAATAGCGCACCTTAGATTATCATTATTAGTCTGACGATACCCATCAGCAAATTCGGTAAGCATCCATTTACTTTTGTGAGCCAGCTTCATAGTAAATGTTTTTTACGTCTAAGGGGTACGAACAATGATAAATTAAATAAAAACCTATATATTTTGATTAATTCAAAAATGTATAAATATAATCAATTATCTGGAATTACTATTAGTAAAGGAGATAAAATTGAATTTAAGTTAGGTACACCGGATGTTATGTGTGCTGACTTTTTCATACAGTGCCCATTGGAAAAAAATGTCTAAACTACAAATTGTTACTGAACTTCATAGACCAGCACGAATAAACTATCCAATACGACGTGTTATTATTAAAGGCTTAAATGATTTACTCCAAGCAGATTTGGTAATAATGTCACAATTTTCAAAAGTAAATAACAGTTACAAGTATATTTTGGTGGTAATTAATGCATTTAGTAAATCTATTTGGGCTGAACCAATAAAGGCAAAGACTGGCAAAGATGTTACAGCAGCCATGAAAAAGATATTGATGCCAATGAAGACACCTACAAAAAATTTGCAAAGAGATCAAGGATCAGAGTTTTTTATTCTACCCTTCAAACAACTAATGAAAGAATACAATATTAATCATTACCTATTCAATTTTAAAAACTAGCATCTGTGAAAGGGCTATTAGGACTCTCAAGAACTTGCTATGGAGAAAATTTAGCCTACAGGAACCGTACAAGTGGGAAAAGGTTCTTCTATAAATTGTAGATAAGTACAACAACACTCTACATTCTACAACATGATTTGAACTAAATTCTATCAATCAGAAGAATGCTAAGATTACAGCTTTTAACTACTTGAAAATAATTGATAAGAAAAAACCTAAGTTTAAAGTGGGAGACCATGTTCGAATTATCAAATATCGTCATATTTTCGTTAATGATTATACACATAATTGGACAAACGAGGTTTTTACAATTAAAAAAGTTTTCCACACTAACCCATGTACCTACCAATTAGAAGACTACAAAATACAAGAAATTAAGGGCAAATTCTACACTGTAGAGCTGCAAAAAACAATTTATCCAAATGTCTATCTAGTTTAAAAAATTTTACTCAGAAAAGGTAACCAGATTTGAGTTTATTGGCTTGGGATGGATAATTCACATAATTAATGAATTCATAAAAATGCTATTGTGTAAAATATTTATTTAAATAAAACACAATTTATTATAATGAAACACAATTTATTATAAATGTGTTTTATTTGGTAATATATACTGAATGACATGAAAAATGCAACACATAGTAAAACTTGTTCTCACTCTGTATACATCGTTCTCACCTCTAAAAAAGACAACCTATAAAAAACAAGCCCATTTCAACCAGCAGTTTTTTGCTGTATTTTTTTCTTTTCTTGAAACAGGCCTTAAATTTAAAACAATATTTAGTACGTTCTGTTATTTCATTTAAGCAGTTTATGTTTATTCCGAAAGATAAACATCGAGTACAATGCCTGTTGTGCGTAGAAGGCAAAATTTCTCTCAGTTTAGTGAGTTTGATAGGGGTCGAATTATCGGTCAGTTTGAAGCAGGCGTGTCATATAGAAAAATAGCTCGTCGCATGGATCGTACAGGGATGATATGTGTTCGAGCCTGGCTTAATGAAGATAGGGAAAGAAGGGCTAGAGGTACAGGACCTCGAAGAAGAATCACAGCCGCACAGGATAGGCGACTAAGACTAAAGGCAATTAGGGACCGTTTCACTTCCACAAGGTCCATTGGAGATGAATGGTTTGGTGTAGTTGGTAGTATGAGAACTGTATATCGCCAAATACGTTCATTTGGACTGTTGTCATATCATCCTCATTTTGTGTTCCCTTTGACTTTAAATCATCGTCAACAACGTCTTCAATCGTGTAGGGAAAGAGGAAACTGGGATGTCGTATGGAACACCATCGTGTTCAGTGATGAATCGCCATTCACCCTGGGCGTACACGACGGTCGAGGAAGGGTAAGAAGAAGGCGCGGGGAAAGACGAGATCTGCAATATACTGTGGAGAGGCACGTGCACCAAACTATGGCCGTTATGGTATGGGACGCTATTGCACATGGTACTAAGTCACCCCTAGTCTTCGTTAGAGGCAATATGACAGCTCGCCGTTAGATCGGAAAAATTGTACAGCCATAGGTTTTATCCTACTTAAGAACTTTACCTAACGCACTTTTTCAGCAAGATAATGTCCGCCCACATGTAGCACATTTTTACTTAGATTACTTTGAACGCGTCACAGCTCCGATCCTTTAACTTAACTACTGAAATTCGGCAGTAGTTGCTTCTCTAACGATCTCCTTGAAAGTGCAAACAATATCCGGTTCAGATGTCGATCCTTGGCAAAATGTAAAGGCAACAGGTTTTTTACATTTACGGTAAATGCATTTCAACATCCATACCATAACATGATCTGCAATTTCAAGTGAACGTGTGTCTCCGTCATCACATAATCCTTCCACCAAATCTATACCCTTCGAATATGACAAGCAAGGCCATTTCGTCAAATAATACAACGCGTAGTTTATCTTTTTTTGATAAATTATTTTTTCGAAGAGCAAGGCTTTGGAAAATGGAATATGAAATACCAAGAGACAGTGACACTTTGTAGGATTTGACGAAGAATTTGAACACTTGGAAGACAAAAGATTTTGTAAGGAAGCGATAAACCTTGACTTTGCTTATAAATACCTATTTTATTTTATCATCCAACAACGAAAAACGCTTTCTCCTACTTTTCTTTTCGGCATTGAGAATTTGAGATTTAAAAAATCTATTAGCAAGAAAACGAATTTCACTTTGATTGATAAAATCCAAGCTACGGTTTTTAATTATTTCTTGACATTCTTCAAGTTTCTCTTTCAATAATTGGCGACTTTTTATGACATTTCTGTACATTTTGTTTATCCCTAAAATTTCCTTGTACATATTTTTTTTGGGGGGTGAGGTGTGTGGACCATGATGACCCTATATCAGCCAATCGGAAGCCTGTGGACAAAATTTATTACGTTAATAATTATTATTTACTTTCATTATTTATCATAAATCAAAATTACAGTATGTAAATTTCTGACTTACGTTTTTTAGGAGTTCTGGGTGGTTCAAGGGGACGAACCTCCTCTATCTCTTTCATTTTTGATCCATCTTCTGTCTCTGGAATAGCAAAAAGAATCAAAGTCACCCAAATAAAATAGAGTTACAAAGTTAATAATCCAATAAAAGCAAAACAATTTCTAATAGCAGTCAGAGAGGGCTGAGATGTAATAAAACAAACTAAGTATCATTTGTATTTTTTTGTTTTGAAAATTAGATAATGCTAAGTAAGAAATATTATCATTATTATTACATATAATAGAATAAAAATACCTGTCAGAACCAGCTGATCTGTACCTGAACATATTTCTTCTTCTGTAATAATTAAAAACAAAATTATGTGTTTTCTTTATAAAAGTGTAATGAAAAAACTCAAATTACCAGGTAGAAACAAAATAAGCGCTACTGTTGAGGCCAATCTATTATTGCACAGAAGATAATCCTGGCTGAAGTGCTTCCTGCAAATATGAAAACTAATTAGATTTTCTATGGGTCTAGTCAGCACTTCAGGATTCGCTGTGGATTCGGCCCATTCTTTGACGGGTAATTTTTCACTAAAAAAATAATTTCTGTTAACTCCACTAACATGATTTGCATGATGTTACAATTATAATTGGGAAATTTGTGCCGAATTTGAGTTTTCTCATTTTCACTGCAATTCAGTACCCTGGAGAATCGGAGGGTTTATGGATTATATTTACAGCAGCGTCAGTTTTTTGGCGATTTCAAGTACCGATGAGGGCGCCCGCATATGTAAACAAATATGGTTGTTTACGAGTACTCTGTGTAGCATCGTTATTGGCGTTGTTTAGAGAAAATTCTTTATTTTGTTTTGTATTTGTACTTTTAATGTTTTAAACTGTTTTCTCAATTTGTTTAGACAATTTTAACGATGAGTAACGTTTTTGTATCTTGACTACGGTTTTTTCGTACCGTCAATGCAGTGCAGATTCTAGATGCATTGTAGAAGTGGAAATTTTTTTTAATTCTTATCATGTAATTTTGGAAAAATATCCGAAACGGAAGCTTCTGTCAAGGTACTAGCCATATATTTACAAACAAGTGCTCTTAAATGTACTTTCCATGAAATAAAGGGAACTTTTGTAAAATTATACAATGTTGCTTTTGATGTTTATTTGTTCTTTAAATATCACAAATAACAAGATATTTCATACTAAATTACCTAAAGTAAATGATAGCTATAATACTTCTTATTTTTATATTTTTTATTTACTTACTTTCTGCGCGATAATCTTCATTTCTAAAATGTTTTGAACATACACACCTACTTTTTGTAATTGATTATCCCATCAATAAAACCTTCTCCCAAGCATTTCTTTTATCTACTTCTTCCTGCTTTCCTATTTAATACTTTCACTTGAATTACACAACTTTTTTTGGGAGAATAGAAAAAGTATATATTTCTGTCCTGGCTTTTGAGTGGCAACAATTGGTGTTATGTTTTGAAACCTTGGAAATGGATAGTGTAGCAGACATTTTTATGAACACAAGCCTTCACAGACAAACAAAGTTTATGATACACACAAAAAAAACATCTTCAAAGCAACTAAATACACAACTAAAGAGAATCTAACAGTCCTAAAAATGCACGTAATTAAAGCAAAAGGTGCAGCGAGTACTCGTTAACCTAAATTTAACAATCTTCCGCTAGAGCGCGTTTTCATTATTGGAGTCGCGAATATCTGAGTTGGCTCACCCTGGTTTTACTACTTTCAAAGAGGCACTTTTTTTCACAAGAGGTCGTATTCGACTCTCTGGTGATCAAATTATTAATCTAGCTGTGACTGATTTGATGTGGTTGGTTAATGGTGTTTTATAAACTTTTATGTAGATTTTGGTGTTATTTTTGAGGTATAACTTTGTTACACGACTTAAAAGCTTTCCGAAGGAAAACTGCTTTTTAAAATATTTTTTAAACTTAAAAAATAAAATTTTACTTTAAAAATTATTTTTATTCCAACGTCTACAATGAATTCTCAGTCAAGACTGCCCGAAAGCGCACAAAAATGACAAAACATGTTTCACACAGAGTCAGCATTTTAAAGTCCAACAAACTTAGAAAGCAATACACTCAGCAATTTAACACCTTTCACACTCCACACCATATACGGGGTCATTGCACATAACTTCTCCGCCCTTAGAATTTGGCATATTTGATGGAGTGAAAAATGCCCTTGTATGTGGTTGTGGGGGCTGGATTGGCTGGACGTCCACTTGGGGATTTTCTTCCTCTAAGGTAGACGGCTGTACGAATTTCGTTGTTGTTTTCCTAGTTTTCTTAATAAAGAAAATAGCTACGGCAAGTACTAGAAGGAGACAAAGTGAGATATCCCAAAAATGTGTCTTTGTTTTGTTCCTCAGGTGATTGAGTACAACTGGCTTGATTTGCTCTTGTTTTTCTTTAATTAAATGGATTTCATCGAGAGGTACGTCTTCTAAAGATATTTCTGGAATTTCATCTTCACTTGGAGAATATGGTATTTTCACTTCTGGTAAAAATAACGGTTGACCTTCTGATAGAAATTTTTCGTTAATGAATTTTTGATTTTCTAGAATAAATTGGCATCCGAAAGGAATAGAGATTAGGTAATTTCCTTTCAAAATGGTAAAGTCCGATCTGCCACAGATCGTTTGAATTTTTGTTTGGTTGACAAAAATTCCAATATAATGCGAATCGTCAATTTGTTGTATTACATTCTTAGTTATCTTGACCGGGGTTCTCCGACAGCTTTCTGGATTGGATTGAAGTTGCAGCAGTTTAGATGTACAGTCCACTGTTTCGAATCCATTTAACACAGCTTCTTCAGGGCAGTAGTAGTCAGGCTTGAGATCGATGCAAGGCAGCGATGCATATTGGTACGATTTTTCATTCATGATCAGAAAGGTATTTGGAGGAATTATAATTGTAGAATTAAGGGTAGGAACTGCGTAAAGATGGAAAAGGGAAAAATGTCAGAGTAAAAAGCGTCAACTTTTATAATGTCGTAATATTTATGACTAAAATTTGAGAAAATTAATTCATTTGATGAATTATATTTCAACACTGTTTTTATGATAGATTCTAATTCGTCCGGTTTCACAACACTAGTATGCAAAACTCCGATACGAGAAAAAGTTACAGAATTTTCTATATCTGCTAGAAGCTGAAGAATTATTGTTAAACTTAGGTTTAGTTGATCTAAAATATTACGAGTTTGTAAATAATCATTAAATTCAAATATAAACTGATTTAGTTCGGACCGAATCCTATTAATACCAGCTGCAATTACCATTTGATTATTTTTTATAAGTGATATTGTTTTATTAAAATTTTGAATTATCTCTGTTGAAAGTGAAATCTGTTGATTTAATTTTTGCACTATTTCTTGTTGATTATTTTGAATTTCAGAGATGGCTTTATCGTAACGAATTGCGTCGTTGGCGTCTAGATTTCCAGATTTAATTACAGATCCTAATCCGTCAATGAGACCTCGTTTTGTTCTTTTAGATGGCCATAAAGAATTTAATTTATTTTCTGCAATTTTTAATTGGTATACAAGAGCTCGGTCAAAATTTTCTAATTCATTGTAATAAGGGTGACTAAGTCCCTGTTGGATTGCCTGACTTACATTAACATATGCGATTTTTAAAGATTCAATTTAGATCTGAATTTCTTGTGGCCTTACTGGTAGAAGGACCAGGGTCGTGAGGATCAGTAGCGTCCTGAAAATTATGTTTGTTGTTAGTTTTTGGTCTTTTAAGTAATTGTTTGTGTAGTAAGATCCCCTTTTTGTTTGTAATTTGAATATTTTTATTTTCTATTGCTTTGTCATGGGAAAATTTTGGGTTGAGTTTATTTCTAACTAAAGTGTTTTTTCTATAAATGTCGGTGTCTGGTTCATATTCTAAAAGGTCGTGTCGGCCCTTATTATGATATTGAATTGTTTTTTCCTTTTGTGATATTAATTTTTCATTTAAGGTTTTATAGATTTCTGCTGTATTTTCGCGGTGTTCTTGTATGTAATTATTTATTAGTTGTTTATTAATGTCAATGTCAAATATATCCCTAACTTTAAGATGTCCATTTATAATGTCGATTGGTTTTTGTTTTGTTACTGAATGTATTGAATTATTATATCCGAAAATAGCATATGGCATATTATTCAGAATATCAATTTTTCCGTTAATTTTATTTCGTATAATTCTCAAATGTTCGATGATAGTTGAATGGAAACGTTCTATTGCACCTTTTGATTGTGTACTATTTGGAGATACATAATGATACTTGACTTTATGAATGTCGAAAAATTCTTGTAAAACTGAGTTTTTAAGTTCTGTTCCACTGTCCATTATAACTAAACTAGGTGAACCATGATGGGTCATAAAAATTAAAAATGCTTTTACGATTTCTACTCCAGTTGCTGCTGCAATTGGGTAAGCCTGTCCGTATTTTGAGAAAGTGTCAATTACTGTTAAATATTTATGTCCTTGTGCAGAAAAAGTGTCTATATAAATAATCTCAAATGGTTTGGAAGGTGTAGGGGTTATCATTAATTTTTGTTTTGGAGGGTTCCTATGATATTTATTTGTTTGACAGATTCCACAGCGATTAACGAATTCAATAATATCGTTCCGTATTCCTGGCCAAAAATAGGCTCTTTTTATCTCTGTTTCAATTTCCGTTATACCGCGGTGATTTGACTGTCCTTCATGAAAATGTCTAATAATTTCGTGTTGTTCGCCTTTATTCGTTATGTCACTTAATAACTTTTTACATTGAATTAATTTATAAGCAGAACTTTTGAAAGTTTCTCTTAACACTTCTAGCACGTGGGGCAAATAAGTTTCGTTTACGAAATATACACCATAAGTAAATTTAGGATCAATATAATTTTTGAACATATTTACTGTATCTTGCGTTATATTATTTATAGCAATTTGTATACATAGTCTTTTCTTTGTAGGGAAAATTTGTTGCATTTTTGGTTTAGCAGCCCCATAAAGTACAAAGTCTATTAGAATTTGGTGGTTATAAGAGTTAAGGCATTTTTCCGAGATATTCATGCCTAAAATTGGCTCTTCGGCACTAGTATGAATAGTTTCATTTTCGTCCGTGTCGCTATTATTATCACCTCTATTATTTGGAAACCTATGGTTATCTGCAATCTCCGATTGCAAGTCCCCAATATTTACGATTATAGATTCGTTGTCTTCGGTTTGTTGGAAGACTGAATCCTCCGTATAAAAATCGAGTATCTCATTGGCATTAATTTCGATGCGAGAAAGGGCATCTGCATTAGTATTTGCTTGTCCTTTTTTATATTCTATTTCGTAATCAAATTCCTCCAGCTTCAAACGCCATCTTAATAATTTTGAGTTGGGGTCTTTGAGGCTCATGAGCCATTTCAATGGCCTATGGTCCGTCAGAACCCGGAACTTCCGGCCCCATAAATAAACCCGGAAGTGCTTTGTAGCCCACACGATAGCCAGTAATTCTTTCTCAATAGTACTATATTTCTGTTCGGATTCATTCACAGTTCTTGATGCATAGGCAACAGGCCTATCTTTGCCAACAATACCTTGAGACAATACTGCTCCTAAGGCAACATTACTTGCATCCGTAGTTAAAATAAACTCTTTCTCAAAATCGGGATATTGTAAGATTGGATCATTAGTTAGGAGAGTTTTGCAAGTCTCGAAACATTTAATGAATTCCGGTGTATGTTCAATCTTTGCATCCTTTTTTAAACACATTGTAAGAGGTTTTGCCAGTCGCGCAAAGTCTTTTATAAATCTTCTGTAATATCCAAGTAGTCCCAAAAACGATTTTATATCTTTGGTCGTTTTAGGTATAGGATATTTTTTTATTGCATCGATTTTGTCTGGGTTAGGCTTGACGCCGTCGGGAGTCACTATATGTCCCAAATATGCGACTTTCTTTTTTAAGAATTCACATTTGTCAAGTTGTAATTTAAAATTGGAGTCTTTCAACCGTTTAAAAACTTTGTCTAGATTTGTAATATGCTCTTGCAAGGACGTCGAGAATATTAATATATCGTCGAGATATACCATGCAAATTTCGTTTTGTAATCCCCTAAGTATATTGTCAATAATCCTCTGAAATGTAGCTGGAGCATTTTTCAACCCCATTGGCATTCGAGTGTACTCGTAATGTCCGTTCTCTACATTAAAGGCTGTTTTAGGAATATCTTCAGGGTTCATTTCAATTTGATGAAATCCACTGGCCAAGTCAAGGGTAGTGAAGTAGTTACATCTACCTAACTTGTCCAATACGTCATTAATATTAGGAATGGGATAACGATCATCTATCGTTTTCGCATTTAATTTCCGATAGTCTACGACGATTCGGAATTTTTTCTTTTTCGAAGAATCCTGTCGTTTGGGTACTAGCCATACATTCGAGCACCAGGCACTTGTAGTAAGCCTTATTATGCCCTGATTTAACATATTCTGAATTAGTCTTTGTATTTCGTCTTTTAGTGCAAAAGGATATCTAAACGATTTACTATGAATAGGTATTTCATCTTTAGTCTTTATATTATGTTTAATTTGATTTGTAAATGTTAAAGTGTCTTTTTCTCTGTAAAATATAGTAGAATATTTACAGCATAATTTAATAATTTGTTGTTTCTCTTCCGCATTTAAATGGTCTGTACGTAAAAGTTTATCAATGTCCGCTTTTTCTTCACTGTCATAAGGTATTATGTCGGCGTTATATAAGTCGTAAGTTGTTAAAAGTAAAACATTTAAGGGTTCATTTCATCTTCGTCCGTAGTATTACATATTTCTATTAAAGCGATTCCGTTTTTTGATGTAGAAAGTATTGAGGGAATTTCACAATTTTTTATCGTCCGTTTTGGAATTAGAATGTCGCAATTTTCCTGAGAAACTGGGAGTTTTACTAGGATTCGACTTTGTGGGTCGATTTTTGTCTTAAAATTAACTTTTTTATTGGACTCTAAGTAATCTATTGGAATAGTTGCATACGGAGTGGTTAATGTTGAATTTGTAAAGTTTATATTAGCATTTAATAATTTTAAATCATCTGTACCTAATAATCCATCAAAAATTTCATGAAAATTGAAGAGATGAAATTTCAAATTTTTATTTTCCTTAAATTCTGAAAACAAGGGAATTTGTGCGCAATTTTGGTGAGTCGATGTTTGATAGACAGCCGAAACTGTAAATGGTTCTCTAAAAATCTTGCCTTTATAATATTTTTCAGCAATTTCCGGTTTTAGGAACGATTTGGTGGCACCGGTGTATATTAAAAGTTTTAAGGGAGGATTGGTGATTTTTATATACGGTAATGTTTTTTTGTCTGATGAAATGTTAAGTTCTATTACGTCATTTCTTTTGTCATGTCGGCTTCCCGAAAATTTTCGCATTGTTCATCGTCTGTAAATTCTAAATTTTGCTGGATAAAATCAGTATCTTCATTACAAAGTGATTGTTCTAAAATTTCGGTATTAAATAATTCTTCGGAAACAAAATTTCGTTTTTGGTTAAAATTTTGAAAATGATTCTGGTTTCTATTTTGAGGAGTAGTATTTCTGGTCGAGATGCTCATAGGCGTAGCTCTGGGTTGAATAGAATTAGGATTTGGTTTCCAAACGTTCTGAGATTTGAAAAAAACTTGAGAATTTGTCGGATATCTTGGAGCAGGTGAATTTGGATTTCTTTGAATTTGGGAATTTCTAGGAAATTGATTAGAATGGAAGGTTGTTGAAATGAAGCATGAGAATATACAGGATACTGATTTCGGGGATTTTGAGGAGGTTGATAGTTATTTTGACTTTTAAATTTTCCTACAGAATTATGTGAATTGTTTCCTGAATTTGTAAAATTTTGACCTTTTATAATATTTAATATTATCTTCCTCTCGGATAAACTGAATTGCTTGCTCTAGACTAGCGGGTCTCATAGCCCGGATTATAGGACCTAAGGGTTCTTTTAAACCAGCTAGAAAGGATTTTAAATTTTGTTTTGTGAAAAATAATCATTTTGAGTTTCTTTCGTCTCCCTGACAGTGTAAATCAATGTAATTGCAAATAGTATTGAGAAGTTGAATGATTCTTTCATGAAATTGATAAGGCGATTCGTTAATTTTTTGTTTCATGTTTACAAGATCCTGATTTAAACAATTTTCATCCCTCTGATCACCAAAATTTTCAATTAATGTTCTTTTAATTTCGGGCCAGGTATTGGCGCCATTTATGGCCACTACTTCTTCGGCTCTACCCTCTAATTTATTTAAAATACCATTTAATAATAAAACATTTTGAAAATTATTTTTTATTATTATCAAAATAATGGTTTAATATTGATTCCGTTGCACTAATGAATCTATGTAGTTTACAAAGACTTCCATCGAAATTTGGAATTATTGACAAATTTTTCATATCCAATACTGGTACTGCCATGTTTTCTACTAAACTTAAATTATTAAAACAATCTAATAAATCTAATTCTTGGCAGTTAGGAATGTTTAAGAAATTATTAATGTTATCTAACTCTTCGAAACCATCGATTTCACTCAAGGATTCGTTAGGAGAAGAGGAGTCTGACATGAAATAAAATCTTACCACATTAGCACTTCGCTTCTTCTACTGGTGACCAATGGCTTCCACGGTGGAGTCCACAGCACCCAGAAAGAACTAAGTTCGGTTTTTCGTTAAAGAGTTAAAACTCACGGATTTCCACGATGGATTTTCCGGCGAAAAATCCTACTGACTGCGCCACTTAAAAGCTTTCCGAAGGAAAACTGCTTTTTAAAATATTTTTTAAACTTAAAAAATAAAATTTTACTCTAAAAATTATTTTTATTCCAACATCTACAATGAATTCTCAGTCAAGACTGCCCGAAAGCGCACAAAAATGACAAAACATGTTTCACACAGAATCAGCATTTTAAAGTCCAACAAACTTAGAAAGCAATACACTCAGCAATTTAACACCTTTCACACTCCACACCATATACGGGGTCATTGCACATAACTCACGTTATTCCAAATTTTATACAATCATACATATTCTTTAGTTAGTTAGTGTTTGTTAATATTAGTATTAGTTTATAGTTAGTTTTTCATTGTTTTTTGTTGGCGTTTTGGAACAATGGGTACTTTCTGTTGTGTACCTCACTGCACATCGTGGGCGAAAAAGAACCCAGAATTAAGCTTTCACTTATTTCCTACAACTGGAAAATCCAGGGTCATTGTAGAAACTAAACTGGTTATTAAGGAACTAGTAGATAGAAGAAAACATTGGATTAAAGTTTTGTAAGTTCATGAGAGCCTTTACATTTTAATGAAAATTATTTTTTACAAAAAGTTAAGCTATTTATCACATCTATAAAAAATATATTTTCTATTACAGTTAAAAACAAGCATAGAATTTTAAAATCCACTGCAGTACCATCTCAAAATCTAGCATTGCTAATGGTAGCACCTGAATCAGAATCAGGCCCATCTCGTAATTTCAGAAAGATGAGAACATTCATTGCATGTGAAAACGATGCGGTTAATCAAATGGAAGATAGCATGACCTAGAAAAATTCATTTTTATTCACAATACAAATCACACCTTACTATAAAATTTATGACACGAGGTTTCTCCAGAGGACTTAATTACATTTATAAGAAACCTTATAAGGGGCGAGTTTCTGATGGTGATTGTTGAAGAAAGCAATATTTTAAATTTATTAGATGCTAATAAAGATGGCATTATGGTAGATAAGGGTTTTAGAATCGAGGATGCTTGTATACTTAGAATGAATTCATCAGACCCCATTTAAAAAAAAATCTCAACTGAGCACCGAGGATTCATCTTCAATTCGAAAATTGCTTCTGCACGACTGCTCATTGCATGATCCAATCAAAGACTCAACATTTTTAAAATTTCGGGTACATTCCTACGATTGAAGACATTTTCAATATTATTTGTGCAGTAACAAACTTGTCGGCGCCTATTTTATCAGATTTTCGATTTCTTTCTGAATAAATGTATCCACATAATTAAAGTTATTTTATTGTACTTTATTGTTAACATTTGTAGACTAAATTTAAAATCAAAATTTTCTTCTATCACTAGAATACTGTACTCATATGAAGCATATTCAGTGTGTGGCATGAACAGTTAGAAGTTTTTAGGGATGCAGTTGTAGGTGAAATATAAAATTTTACCACAATAGGTTGCAGATAACACTGATTTTAAATATATTTTGAGGTTATACCGGAAGCAAATACTAACTCGCTTATTCTAAATGGAATATAATATTTTTTATTTTATTTTTAAATTCTATATCAAATTTTGAGTAAATTTCATGTACCATGTTCTATATCAAATATTATTAGTTTTTGAGATATTTCATTTTTAAATTTTTTTGAGAGAAACGCAGTCCAAAATAAATCACACGATATTCCTGCAAACAAAAACGGTACTCACTTAAAATTTGGCACAGCGAATTATAAGTATTCTCGAAAATGTCTCTGCTCTTAAAAGATTTGATTTTTTATACAGTGTGTTTTACATGTACAACTAAATTCCAACAAATTAAAACAATTATAACTCGCTTAATTCAAATTCAACACACTGTATTTTACATCAGTTTTTTTTAGTTGTACGTGTAAAACGTTTTTGTTTGCAGGAATATCGTGATTTGTTTTAGACTGCGTTTCTCTCAAAAAATTTAAAAAAATTGAAATATTAATATTTGGTATAGACATGAAATTTACTCAAAATTTGATATAGAATTTAAAAATAAAATAATCAATACTAGATTCATTTAAAATAAGCGAATTAGTATTTACTTTCGATGTAACCGGAAGTAGATCATTCCTCAAAATATTATATTTAACATCAGCGTTATCTGCAACATATTGTGGTAAAATTTTATATTTGACATACAACTGCATCTCTAAAAACTTCTAATCAAAACTCTTCGTGCCATACCCTGTATATATATATATATATATATATATGTGTTTAAGAAAAGAACTTAGAGAATAATTTCTTTTACAAATAATCTGTTATTAAACATATAAAATTCCTTTATATCCCCTAAGTCCACATTTACTTAGATTTTAAATTATTAATCATTAACTTTTTTTATATTATGACATATATTTATGTAATACTTATAAATATTTGTTAATTCTAATCAATGTCATCGTTTCTTTGGACTTGCTGACTTTTCAATCTCTCTTGTAATTGAAGAACATGTTTCACTGGTTGTTGTTTACCGTCTTCCCCAACAATGCAAGGCTTAATTGTGCTGCATTTAAGTAGATTATCCATCAGTTCTACTAATTTCATCGCCTCATATTCTTTCTGAAAGCATAGAATAAATAAGTTCAAAGGTCTTTTTTAAGCAAAAAGTACAATAACGAATGGTTTTAATACCAGTGTATTTGCAGATGACTAGGAAAAATGAGAAAACTGTAAGGTAATAATAGTAGCTATTAAAATTTTAAAAAATAAAAAACAAAAAACTCTCAATATTTTTTATTTAATTATGCACTGATTTAATAAGTGAACTATTTCTAAAGAACAATTTCTGTCTTCAGAATGGCTATTACATTTCATTTGAGTACTAAACCGTATTTTTAAATCGATTATTTTAGAACAATTTAATTTTTCAATTCCTATAATATTTTGTGTTGTCCATTTTAAATGGTTTTGTTGATTAACCGAAATCCAATTTTCTGGAATTGGTAAATGATGATGTGCATCCATTCTGTTGAGTATTCATTTACTAATATTTACTATTTAATATTTTTTCATTTTAATTTTTTTAATTTTGGGAATGTGACCTATATAATTAAATATTACTACACGTTACTTAGGAATTTATATTTTATGTAACCGAGTAGTTCAACTGTTATCCTCAAGAGATCCAGAGACCAGCAACACCCAAGAGGGCCTTCTTCTTTTCTCGCAAAACCATCAGATCTACTGGTAAGTGTCATTCGATGGTTGTTTCGTTCTTTATTTTCTTTAGCTTTTGTTATTATTAGATTTCCCTATATCCGGTCATATTTATCAATTATGCATAACAAAAGGACTCCAGACCAAGGTCCATTTTTCTCTACTACTTTGAGTTATTCTTCACTGTAGGGATTTACAACCCCCTCAAGTGGATTTACTTAACGTATATAAAACATGGTCCTTCGAGCCGGATCTACCTCACGCCCTTTTGTTTCTTTCAAAAATCAGTTAATCTAACTTTTGAAAAAAAAATTATTTTTTATTTTTTTATAATTTAATTCTCAGATTCAAACCGTCACAGTTAAGAGGGTCTTAATATTTTCATTGTTTTCTCGCTATATTTCGCTTCCCAATTGGAATATTCGTATAATTTTTTAATTTTGTTTTTTTCTCTATCGCTAGCAATTTACTGTCGGCCATTTTTATTTTAACGCCTATCGGTGCTCGCTTATTTACTAGATAAGTGTAGAGTATTTAGTTCCTTACACATGCCTGAATTCGGTACTTGACCATCGGTCTTCTGTATCCATTTCGCAAAATTTCTTTATTTTCTATAAAGTCATAGACGTGCATTCCACATTTATCAAATTTCCGCCGCTATTTTAATTTTGTCAAATATGGCAGATAAATTACGTCATAATCAGGCACTACGACAAAGTTGTATGTATGAAATAAAATTTATTAATGAATTAGCCACTGTGGCATTACATGATACAATGCAACGCACCAAATTTAAAGTACGCTACGCTGCCGTTGAATTTATAAACGAAGTATTAAAAGTATCATAATTATATCCCAAATGCTTTAGCCGCGGGCAAAGAGTCTGATTTAGACGCCGAAGATAGTATCAAAACGCAATTTTTCAAGTTTTTCTATAATATCAAACCTATTTGCGCTGATTTGTTCGAACAAGAGGTGGATCCGACTTTCTGACATCTGTATCAAACACATGAAACTATCACAGCCGAGATCTCGCATGTCAAACTCCCAAAAATTGATCTTCCTAAATTTTCTGGAGATGTCCGTGATTTTCCTAGCTTTAAAGACATGTTCGACGCAGTAGTGCATTCTAACTCAACCTTAAAACCGGTGAAAAAGTTTAATTATTTAAGATATTCGTTAGAGGTTACGCCGTTAGATTTGATTCGAAGGCTCAAAGCCACCGCCGAAAATTATCAAACTGCCTATGATACTTTGGTCAAACGCTACAGCAACCCTCGAGCACAAGCTCGTTCTTATTGGTTAGACATTGAAAACTTTCAGCCTTTAAAATCTGAGGTGCCCATCGGATTACGCAAATTACTTGATACATTCACAATAAGTTTAGAAAGTTTAAAGAATATGGGGATTCTTATTGATTGTAATTTTGTTTTATCGCAAATGTTACTCGCTCGGCTTTATCCGGAGACCGCAAGAGCCTTTGAACGCGAACAGGGGTCTACATCCATTTCAGAATTCTCTGCGCTTTTCAATTTCTTGGAAGAACATTGTAATGGATTAAGTAACATAAACTTATCTTCGCATGGCCGAAACATTTTCAAAATCCAATTGTTACGCTTACTTCGTCAAGAACCCAACGCAGTTTTCTAGCGCGGACTTCATCCGCCCTTCGCAAATATCCTCTCTGTCAGAAAGATCCTTCATTATATACTTGTCCTTCGTTTTTTAATAAGTCTCCTCGCGAACGGCATACCTTCTATAAAAACCGACATCTTTGTTTTAATTGTCTTAGCAGTATTCATGATATTAAAGCCAGTAAATCTCGCTCAGTGTGTCGAATATGCAACACTATGCATCATACTACTTTACCTTTTACGAAGGAAAACCCCTTCGCCGCCGTCACTTCTAATGAACTCGTACACAGTCCTTCTACATCTGATATCTCCATCGCCCATAGCGAAAGCCAAACAATTAATGCAACAAGTACAGTTCTTTGTACCGCAATTAGCCAAAATCGACCTAGTGTATTAATAGGTACCGCGAATATTGAAATTAAAACTGGTTCCGGTTATTTAAAAACTTTTCGGGCGTTACTTGACTCGGGTTCAGAGATTTAGATTATTTCACAAAAATGTTTTTCGGCATTAAATATTTTCAAATCTCGATGCGCAACTACGATTCATTGTATTGGGGATATAAATTGTAAGAATTTAGGTATCGCCGAAATTTGTATAAAACAGGTTTCGAAAAAGGATCCTGTATTTGTTTTAGAAGTCTTGATATTGTCGCAAATCCGTGATAAATTACCTTCCTCGCGATTCAATTCCCGTTCTTGAGAGAATAATTTGGATTTGGCCGATCCTACCTTCAATTGCCCGGCAGATATAGATATTCTATTAGGCGCAGACATGCTTTCTCAACTTCTGCTTTCCAAATGCATCTCCTGAATTAACGGCGGTCCAGACGCCATTCAAACCGTTTTTGGTTATGTTTTAATCGGAAAGGTCGACGATACCTTTCCTAGAATCTCGGTATATTTGTTGTTATGTAGAAATGCCGAAACGGCACCTCTAGAGACAACGTTGCAATAATTATTCGATATAGAGACAATTCCAGAATACGACAATTCTCTTTCCTTAAGTGATCAAAAATGCGAGGAAATCTACCAAAGTAATGTTTATAGAAATGCATCTGGAAGGTATGTCGTGCCACTACCGTTTCGTGAATTGTTACCGCTTTTTCCTCAAAGTCGTCAACTCGCTATTCAACGTTATTTGGCTTTGGAAAAGAGTTTGTTACGCGATTTCAATTTATACGCCGCGTTTTGAGGTAATTAGGGAATATTTGCACTTAGGTCATATGGAAAAGGTCTCGTTACCGACGAGCCCAACTCATTTTTATTTACCGCATCATGCAGTTTTACGCCCTGAAAGTACCAGCACTAAACTTAGAATAGTGTTTAATGCTTCGGCCAAAATACCTGATGAAAAATCCCTCAATGACTGTCTTTATAGAGTTTGTTTTAAGACTGATACAGACGGCATGGCAAGCCTTGGTCAAATGTGTTTGTAAATCAGAGCGGTTTGCTTGATTTTAAAATGAAGGCTTAAGTTATCGCAAGGATAAAAATCAGAATTTAATACTTTTACATTAGTTATATTCCAATGATCGAACTCATTCATAGCATCTGTAGTATATGTTGCATTATAATCTGTAAACTCCTAATAAGAACTGATTCCTAACGTAAATTAATAATTTCTTAAAATCTTGGCGAATCCCAAGATCTTTTTTAAAGGTGTACAGACATTAAAATTGTCATTCAGCTCTTGTATAATATCAGGAAAATTTGTATAGATGAACCAACCAGTATTCTAAAATCTAAAAGTATCATTTAGGCATAAACAAGTCCTTTAACGTTGAAGTTATGCCAGGTTCTCTAGATTGTGCAACAGTATTTCCACCAATTTCATATCGACATTCATCAAATAAATAAAGAAGTCAATTATTAATAATATTTTCTTGATAAATGCTCCTCTTTCATTTAAAATTTTACCCTCTAATATTAAAGAAGCTGTCACTGGGATACGTGTAAATGTTTTGGGAATGAATTGCTATTATTATCTCATTATTATTACCTAGTAATGTATTTGAATAAGGTCAATAATTATGATACTGTGCATTATTTATCGATTCATAACTCTCTACAGAATCGTCAACCTTTAATATACTAAAATTCATTTCTGTCTTCGAATTTTACAAATAATAATTGTTATAACGAATTGATGTATATTGAAGGATCGGTCATCATTGAGAATAATTCACACGGTTGATACATTATTGATGTTTTTAGATGCTCATTTTGACCAAATTTTCATGAGTTTATCATAAGTTCAGCCAACGATCAAAGTACCGGATTATTACAAATCTTTTCAAATTCCAGTTGAATATCTTCATGTGTATTCTCGATATAAGGGTCCCTTTTTTCTGGGGATCGACAATGTTTCAGTCAATTAGAAGATTTTTGTTTTATTTTTATAAATTTTAGTGAACAAACCTTCGCAGCCTAAAACATTATCGATTTGAATCGCTTCGTAAGTCCGGATCTCATAAAATTCCAGTATTGTGTATCATTTCTGAAGAGCTTTAATCAATTCTTCTATGACATACGTACTGGTAAGAGCTCGTTGTTCTTGAGAGTGAAAACAATCTGAATTTAAATTTTCGCTGACACAAGTACGGCATAAAGCGAACATTAATTTGAAAACTTACATTTAATAAGATCAGAAATACCAGTTAAATTTTAAAATGCACTTTCCTCGCCGATACAAATATTTGATGTCCAATAGGAAATTTTCCTTATTTACAAACCCAAAGATGTAAAGAACACACATCTACATATGACATTTTTTCGTTTTTCTTCACTTTATAATACATTACAACATTACCCGTACGTGTACCGTAGAAATCATTAAAAGGCAATTTATTTAAGAGAGGATGTGATTCAGTATAATCTTAAATTTGATTTAAGAGACTCCCACATTTAAATAACATCATAGTCCTTTGATTTTAATTTTTTAATTTTGGACCGAGTTGATTCGTATCGCTGCTTTAAAGTTTCATTAGAACTGTTGGTGAGAGGTTTATCTATTTCAGTTTTGAAACAACGAATGCAGCCATGGTAAAATATTCAAAAAATTCCCAGACCTGATTTGTCTGAAAGCAATATCCGTAGTCCCGCAATATTTCCTCTCTTCTTTGCCAACATGGTGAATACTGATTCCACGTTGTTTTTCTTCTCAAATCGTCCACTGAATATGTGTTTTGGATTTATTATCTCTCCAACGAATACACTTGCTTCATAATGCCTTTTGGTAAATACTGATTTAAAAGATTACCCTTTGGGTTAAATGTTAAGCAACAAACAAGCTTTTCAAAGAAAGAATGAAAAAATGTTTGAAGACCTCAATATGGGTAGTAATTTTAATATGTGAAAGAACTTTTAGGCTCAGAGTTGGAAATTTCAAGTAAAAACAGTGTACCCAAAATCCAATGACATGTCTGAAATTCCCAGAATTACCACCCGTGCATGCTCCATATGTAACTCGGAGATCGTCAGCTTGTTGCGTTAGCAAATTTCCAAAAAAGCCTCCACCCTATGTGCTCTAGGTGAATACCGAAGAATCAAATTCTAGAATGCATCCGCCGTAAATGCTCTAGGTATATACCGGAGGTAATCAACTTGTTGAGATTGTACGTGTCAAGAAATTCCAGAAGTGCACGTGTTCCTATGGCGAGACTGAGGAGCACGTTTGTTACTTGAAACCAACTAAAATTGAATAGCATATATTATTTTAAATATGTACAGGGTGTTCCATTTAAAGTAAGCACATAGTATATTTGTAAATTTATTAAAGTTACAATTAAGTGTGAACACTTGTTAAATGCGTTGACTGCCACTCATTGTTTTAGATAAAAATTATTTATCTACTAGGAATCCCATTTAATAAGTATGATAATTTTGGATTTATTGTTTTGAATGCCTGGAAGTTAAACCACCCTGTGACTCTGTGGAATTCATATTTTTTGTGTGGTTTTATTATTATCTAATATTTTAATTTAATTGGCATAACTCCACTTGTTAAATTCATTTTTAAATTCCGAATTTGTTTATGTTTTATTATGTCTCCATTCCTTTTAACTATTTTGTTTATTATTTTTAATATTGTAATTTCAGCTCTGAAGAAGGTGACAATAATCACCGAAATGTCGGTATTAAATAAATAAAAGAATTTAACTTAGCCCCCTTTTTTATACGCTTCCACGATTTCCACTCATAATTTTTTTCGGATACGAATCATTACTATATTAGCTATTAATTTTAAATACATTTTAATCTTTTTATTAATTCCGCATTAGGGCCTGATGATGATTGAAAAAAATCGAATCTAGTTGTCAATTATATGTAAAGTACACATAAATAAAATTGTATTGTGGTAAGACTAGAGTAATTTTCATTGTATTACAAACCACATAGGAGAAAATGGAGTCCCTATATTATTTATTTAACTTCATTAGCACTTCTATAAATATATATATATATATATATATATATATATATATATAATGTGACCCATCTAAATTGGAAACACCACCTTAGTACTTATTAACCGATTTCAACATTTTTTTAAATGTACATCAAAAACATTATTTGGGGACAAGGTTTCAAATCGTTATACCAAATTTCAAGGCACACTACGATATTTTTTCGTAATCAAAAATCCAGAAATCTTATTAGCCATTTTTTATAAAAAAAATGAGTAAACCGCTGGATTTACATTAATAAAAAAAGTTATAGGATGATAAATTTCAAGAATATACCAGGTAATAGTTTAGAAAATGTTAACCAGCGATTTTTTATATATAAAAAATAAGAGTATGCCACTGGATTTAAATGGCTCCCAAATAGATGTGTCCCAACTTTTATTAAAATACGTTTATTAATAAAAAAGTTATAGTATGGTAAATTTTAAGAATTTACCAAGTAAAAGTTACAAAATGTCAACTAGCGATTTTTTTATAAAAAAAATGGGTATGCCACTTGATTTAGATACCACCCAAATGGATGTGTCCTAATTTTTGTTAAAATGTTAAAATACGTTTATTAATAAAAAAGTTATGGTTCCTTAAATTTTCAGAATACATCAGTTTATAGTTTATAAAATTTCAACATAAAATTAACTTTTTTATTAATAAACTGTAATGAAGTTTTTTTGTAATACGGCTGCCGTTAGAAAATTTAATTTTCATTTAATTTATTTATTTTACATTTATATTTTCATTTTAAACTGCGGCCGCATTCCAATTCCGGGGTAATTTTTTATCAAGAGACTTCGTGTTCGCTTTGCAAATGGCAGTGTCTGACCGTATCTCTTCTTAAAAATAGAGCTGCGTACTAATTACAAAGTGGGCTATAAACGGCGTAAACAAACACCGGTTTCAGTAGTTAGTTGGTAGTTAGTTCCATAGTAATAAAAGTGCGAATCAACAGTCGATCCCGAAAAGTGAAGCCAGCATCCGAAAAAGTAGCCCGTCCAGTCTTTTATTGAGAGTAAGAACAAACTGTTATTTAGAGTTTTTTGTAATTCCGCACCTGCAAATTTGTGTGTCTACATTTCAATTCGGGTAACGTTTTAAATTCTAATACAATTATTTACTTCGTAAAATACTGCAGATATTGTTTAATTTCCGATACTCTAATATACCGGTTGTCCCACGTACTATATTTTCCCATATGCCTGAATTTTCGGATTTACTGAGGATATTTTCGTCTGACTTGAGAGTTCGAGCTGTGAACATATCCTCTTATTCAATTTTCTTCATTTTCGTATACCGGTTGTCCTACGTATTATATTTTCATATTTTCCCATTTCTCTGAATTTTTGCGTACGGATTCACAAGTAATTCGAAATCGAGATTTGAAAATAAAGATTTCTTGATTTCATTCGAGATTCTAAATATTTCGTATACGAAATGAAATCGCTTGATCTGAGAATAGTTCATCCGCGACCCTCGATTTTACCTTTCATTATAAGTTGAAGGATTTTGTATCGGTCTCCTCTAAGAACATGCTCTACGCATGATGTTTTTCTTATTTTAATAGTTTTAATAGTTTTAAATAATTCATTTTAAATAATTTACAACGACATTTGCTCTACTTAATACTGCTTCGTTGGTCTGCATAGCTGTCCAGGGTATTCGGAGCATTCTTCTATGCAACCACATCTCGAACGCTTCGAGGCGATTGATCATAGCAGCCTTTAGAGTCCAGGTCTCAGCTCAATATAACAACACAGACCAAATATAAAATTTTATCATTCTTTGACGAAATTTTAAGTTTAAGTTGTCGTTACAGTAGAATGATTTCAAAAAAGTTGTGCGAGCTGTTTCAATTCTGCACGTAATCTCTTTATCTGGGTCTAGTTGTTCTATGATATCCAATATATTTGAATTGGGTAACTCTCTCAACGTTTTCTTGATCTAGTGATTTATTTTTATACCCATTTCCCGTTCTGTCGTGTTTACACAATACAACTTTTGAAGGCTCTGGATACTATCGAACAAGATGACCGTGTCGTCGGCATATAAAATATTATTAATCATTCACCAATGAATTTCACTACAAGGTCTTTATCTTGCAAAGCCTGTTTGAAAATTATATCCGAGTAAATGTTGAATATAGCGGGAATAGAATGTATCCGTCTGAGGCCACGTTGAAAGCATCATTCGTCGGTTAGTCTTCCATCGATTCCCGAGGTTCTTAATATATTCAAAAGAATTCCATGCTGAACCCTATCAAAATTTTTTCATAATCTATGAAACATACATAAATATCTTTACGTTGGTCGCAACACTTTTGGAGAAGTATATTTAGATCAAAAAGTGTCTCACGTGTACCTAATTTCAAATTGGGTTTCATCTAGGTCCCTGTCGCATCGACTTCTTATTCTTCTCTGTATTATGCGAAGAAAAACTTTCAATGTGTGGCTCATCAGACTAATTAATAATATTCATCAGACCCCTTTGTCCGTTGTTTCTTTGGAAGTGCTATATAAACAGACTTCAGTCATTCCTTGGGTAGTAGGATATACATTGTTAAAAAACATAACTAGACCACTGATGTGGTCTTCGTGGATCATTTGTAAGAGTTCTGTTGGAATGTTGTCTGGTCCATTTGCTTTCTTAGTTTTGGCTAATTTTATAGCACGATAAGCTTCAGATTTTAAAATTTCTTGGCCTTCTTTTTGATTTACATTACTCTGTATGTTTGGCCTGTCGTTTGTATACAATTCGGTTACATATTTACTACATATTTCAAGAATTTCTCGTTCATCAATAATAAGTTGCTTATGCGTTGGAAATTCGACATTTCCAACGGAAAATTAGACGTGACTCTTCGAATTTAAATTAGCGCGCCGGAAATCTTTTCCTCTCACACTGCTGAAGTTCGAGTCTCCCCTCCTCTCTAGTTACAATTATTAAATGTAAAATTGTTCGAAAACAACAACACGATGAGACTCAAAAATCACTCTTCTAGAAACTATAATTAAAATAAGATGCCCCTAATTATTAAAATAAGTACCGGCCCAATTGATACTGGTCAAATCGAGCGCCAAAATAACCCTTAAGACAGAATCAGGGCATGAAGTCAACAAGTCACCCAAAAAACGCTTTTTTTTCACAATTGTCTTTAAGCTCACCTAAAAAAGTTGTACCACGTAAAAAAAGTTTACGGCTGTAGTGCTAAAATCGAGTATGTTTCATTACTGACAAATTGGCGCACTCTCCCGGCAACCAAATATATCATAATAATTGATAGTGCGCGATAGTGATAAGAAAAGACAAACAACGTTTAAGTGTAGTGTTGTATTGCGTATTGCGGTGTGGCTAAATTTTATATCTCATTATTATTAATTCATCCCTTAATCCCGTACTTGCGGTAACGTAACCGGTTATTCCCTTCATTAACTTGGACTGCTTCTAAAACGTTATTTTAATTTATTTGTAACTTCTTGTATACATTTATTTTTCATAGCTGCCCAGTAACCAATATAGTTACTCTTGTTTCACACATAATTTTTTGGCTGCTGCAGACATCTAAATAGACATCAAGTGTGATACGTCGTTGAAATTACCTCGGCAAGAGGTTTACAAAAATTTAAAAACATATGGGGTATTAGTATGTACAGAGCTGCTGGTGAGTGTGAAGACAAAAATTTAAACCTCCAAGATATTTTATTGAGCTTAATCCAACAAATCAAAATAGTGATTATAGTTTCTTTTCGTTTTTGTGGAGGTCAGGTTGAGTATGACATTGAGGGTTACTGCTACGTCCACTGCGTCGATTGTGCTTCATTTCTAAGATTAGAGACCCCGTGTACAATGCATGCAATGGAAAATGTGTGAGAATTTCTCTCTACTACGCAGTCAACTGGTACTTAACAAACGCAAGAAACAAAAAATAATAATTAACTATCCATCAGATATCTTATCCAACACCCTAGGGTGTGGTTGCTGAAACAGGGGTCATTTCATTTAGCTTGTCATTATTCCGATTTTTTTGGAAAAGTATTCGTATTTTTTTTAATTTATATGATATACCTATATTAAGCATGAGGCGTATTATTATTATTATTATTATTATTATTATTAACTAACAGACATAAGAGGCAAATAAATTATAGTTACCTGTTCATCAGACATTTTATCTAGCACACTAGGGTGTGGTTCTTCATAATAGCCGGTAACTGGATTGATTCCATGCTTGTGATTTGCATACTCTTCAGTTTCGCTGTCTTCACTTTCAGAGCTAAAATCTTTTTCGCCTTCATCTCGACCTCCAGCCAAAAGCCCCCTTTGAGCAAACAGAGCAGCAGCGTTTCCATAACCAGTATACTTAATCATGCGAGCAACTAAAAAATATACTAATGCGGTCAACACATAAAGAATAAGTCTATTAATATACAAGAGACCAATAATTATTAATATTATCAATTAATCTTATTACCAATTATTATTATCAATTAATATTATTATCGATTAATATTATTATCGATTAATATTATTATCAATTAATGTTATTATCAATTGTTATTACTATTAATTAATATGATCAATGAATATTATTATCAATTAATATTATTATCTACTACTATTATTAATAATTATCAATATTATCATCAATTATTACTATTATCAATAATTATTATTAATAATTATTATTACTATCAATTAGTATTATTATAAATTATTATTATCCATTAATATAATCGATTATTTTTTTATTATTATTATTAATATCAACTATTATTATCAATTAATATAATCAATATTGTTATCAAATATTATTACTGTATATATTATTATCAATTATTAATTATCAATTATTATTCATTGTTTTTTTATATTTGTTTTTAAGGTTTCAAACAATGTTAACCTTTTATACTTTTACAAAGATATTTTTAAATCATTGTTGTTTGCTAATTTATGTAATCTTATCACTGTCGCGCACTATCAATTTTATGACATATTTGGTTGCGGGGAGAGTGCGCCAATTTGTGAGTAATGAAACATACCCGATTTTAGCACTACAACCGTAAACTTTTTATATTTTTACGTGGAACGACTTTTTTAGATGAACTTAAAGATAATGGTGAAAAGCGTTAGAGACAACCATCGATCATATAGGACCTACCTGTTTATGTATATAGTATTTTCTAAATTTTTTCTAAATTTATTTTTTATACTATGTAAATAATTCTGTATATTAGGTGTTTCCCTATTTCAAATAGTCATTCATTTATTCATTCAATTATTATTGTTATCAATTAATATAAGTATTATTAAATAATGTGGTTATCAATGATTCTTATTATCAATTATCAATATTAGGAAGTATTATTATTATCATCAATTGGTATTATTGTCAGTTAATATTATTATAATCATCAATTAATATCATTATCAATTATTATTATTATCATCAATTAATATTATTATCAATATTGCAGTTGACATTGTGCGTCCAAGGCTGTAAGTGTTTTGTTCCTCAAAAATTAGTTATTTTTATGGTTATTTAACGATTTAATTTATTTTTATTTATTTTTATATCAGTTATTGGAAGGCAATCAGCATTTTTAACAACAACCTTTTCTGTTGCACCTTAATTAGCTACATCGATGAAAGGGAGTGTACAACTGCACTAAGGAATTGTTGTTAATCTTTATTACTGTAAATTTATCCTGATTTTCTTTTCAATTTATTTTTTCCAATGGCTGGTGATAAATCTATTGATGATGTACGTGATAGTTGCACTAGATGCACTAGATGCACGGCCAAATCTGGGATGCGATGTATTAAATGTGGTGTTTTGTCTCATCCAGTCTGTTTAAAATTGCAAAAGAAATTGAAAGTTAAATATTTTGATAACGATACGTGCATCTGTTGCGATTCTATGGATGTAGGCTCAAATGGGAAATCCAAATCATCAGACTCTAATGATGCTCAGGATTCATCTTCAACCCAGTTAATTATTTCTAAATCTGAAAATTTTTACTTTGAAGAGATCATTAAACAGAAAAACATTGTTATCAGGCATAACGAAAATACCATTAACCAGAAAAATTTGCTAATTAAGCAGCATGAAGAAATGATTAGAAATCTACTAGATCAAATTAAGTTTTTAACTCTTAACAAATCAGACGATCGCTCTACATTTGGTCATTTAATTAATTTTACCGAATCCCTTGGTTCTGACACCCAGCAAATAGCTCAACCCACTGCCTATTGCCTACCTTCATCATCTAAGGAGGAACCGTTTGTTTCAAGCAACTGCCATTCATCAGGTTGAAACTGAGAGATTATGCCTAAAGTATTCCAATTGTGAGAAATCATCTAATGTTAAACGAGCCCAATCTAAACCTAAACCAGCCACTAGATTGGTCGGCAATGTGGCAAAAGGTAATAAATGTCCGTTTCAGGCTGCCTAACCGAAAAGTGATGATGTTAAACACTATCACGCTACTAACTTAGAACCAAGCCTAAATGCAATTGACCTGAAAAATTACTTGCTTCAGTTCTCTCCCGGTGTTGAAGTTATCAAGATGAACAGTTACAATCATACCTCTTACTCATCGTTCAAGATTTCATTTCCTATTAGTGAGTGCGATAAAATTCTGGTCAGTGATATTTGGCCACTAGGTGTTTCAATTAATTATTTTTTTTTCGTCAAAGAAAATAATTGTAGTCTAACTAATTTTAGTCAAGTAGTCTCAGCATGCTCTATACTCCATATTAATGTCCAAAGTATTTCAAAGAAATCTGATGATTTACACGTTTTTCTTGAACAAACTTCAAAGTTTAATATTTTGTGTAGATCAGAACATTGGTTGAATGCTAATACTTTGACCATGTTCAAATTAAAAAGGTAACTCCCACGGTGGTGTTACTATTTTTTCACTTCTTGATTTTCATATTCAATCATAAATCATAAATTGTAGCTGCCACAGATCTATATACACTCGCTAAAGGAATTTTTAATATCTTTCGTGGTTTCCCCACTAGACTCCGTCCCGTTGAGCATGGCAAACTCCTGGACAAAATTAACGCACCACTTTATTAAACCAAATTATTTACGATATTAAATACAAAATGAAATTAATAATGAAAACTTAAAAATGAGTCAAACATGATTTTAATTTGCCTTATAGTTTCTTTAAAAAATTGTTTTTGCTTGAAATGCAAAATTAAGGCAGCATACTCGAACTTAAAAAAGAAAAAAAAATCAGTAAAACAATAAATGCGCCTGGGTCAATAATAATATCGTATAGGCTATTTATTTCTTATCACTATATTCATGCGTCGTGGTATGCTTGTTATAAGATCTTTAACAAAAACTTGCGGGATATTTTCCCATTCTTCAATGACGGCTGCCTCCAGTTGGTTGTGATTGGAAGCAGGTGGTTTACAACTTTGAATTATTTTTTTTAAGATAGTCCCATAGATGTTCTATAGGATTCATATCCGGATTGTTAGATGGCCACTTTAATAAAGGGATATTAAGAGCATTTAGGCAGACAATAATCTGTCTAACCACATGGAGACGAGCATTGTCCAGCATGAATAAAAATTGGGTCCCATACAAGGAGCAAAAGGTATACAAAGTTTGACAATAATGTTTTCCAAGTAGTATTGGGCATTCATAGAACTCGTACTTATAGGGACAAACTAGGTATGAGGATCGAAACAAATTCCTTTCTAAAAACCTTTTAAAGCCACAACGGAAAGCTACTTTAGGAGAGATATTGTAGCTTGCAAATGTTTCTTCTCGTCTTCTTCAGACTCGCTCACGTCCATCTGAAGGTTTAAGGCTAATTTTTGTTTCATCGGAGGACAGAACTTGTTTCCAATCATTGATGGTCTAATTCTGATGTAGTCTGGCAAAACTCAATCTTTGAACTTTGTGTTCTCTGGTAAGCAAAGGTTTTTTGACCGGTCTTCTGTTGTTCAATTCTGCTTCATGTACATTTTTTCTAACTGTTTGAGACCATATAGCGATATTTTGAACATCTGTTAATTCATTTTTAGCAGATTGCTGGTGACTTTCCTATCTCTGAGAGCACGTTGAAAACAATCACCAATTTGATTAGTGCAATGTTTTCGCCATTACCCTGGTGTTCGATGGTATGAACCCGATTCATAAGGTCTCTCACTATGTGGCTTATGCTGGAATGATGTCTTTGTAACAAACGAGCAACATATTGCATTGAATATCCTTTATCCAGAAAAGTCGATGCTCGCAGTGCCTCCTCCACTGCCAAATTTCTTGGCGGTTCATTTTCCTTACTTGGTTTACTCGCAAATGAACTTACAAACATGTATATGATAAAAATAATCACAATTAAAAACTTGCTTTTAACAGACACTTTGCTGTAATCACCACTTTTAGAGAAAAATTTAACACGGTATTAGTCTAAAACAAGGTTTACTATAAATTAATGTCAAAACAAGGCATTATGTTTCACTAGTTATCTTAAATGACAACAGTCGTATTGCCAATCAAGGTTTGTGGCCTACTTATAGTACAGTTAGTGGATTCAAATAAAGAATATATACACCAATACGAGTGGTACATTAATTTTGTCCAGGAGTTTATATACATACAAAAAATTGAAAAAAGAAGTAAAAACAAATATTTAGTCATTCCAAACGTTCTAGTGGTTCAAGGTCGTAGGCTTCCACGGCCACAGTTAATCTGAGGATTACTGCTTCCAGAAGACCACGTCATTTTATGAGATATTTCTTAACGTTTCGCAGTCTGTTATGAGCGGCTTCTTCAGGAGGGAAGGTGAGCTCGGTATCTTAACTACTTAACGTAGACTGAGGCGAAAAATAGCTAGGGGGGATGGGCACAGTGACTCAACTACTGAACGTAGTCAGAGGCGAAACACATCTAGCGGGGGGGGGGGGGGGTTGGAGGGTAGATGTGTACGGTAACTCAACTACTGAACGTAGCCAGAGCCGAAACACATCTGAATTGGAAATGGCTAGGGACGAAATTCTAGTGGTTTAATATTTCTTTTTGGTTTCTCAGTGAATATCATATATTCATTCCTTAAATTAACGTTATCAGTCAAAACATCAGTATTTATATTAACTATATTATTGGAAATGTCATTCAAATCGGTAGATAGGTCAAATAAAACAAAAATTCAATAACAGGTTAAAACAGCATCAATGCGATTGTCAGGAATAAAACAAAGATAAGTTGAAAAAACTGCCACGGGTCCATTCCGAGAGGAAAAAAAAATATTTTCATGAACTTCCAAAAATTAAGCCCCCATTAAAAAAATGTGTTGTAAGTTTATAGGGGAGATGTGGCGCATTGCGGCCAAGTACGTATTGAGAGACTACACTTTCCAAATGGATTATGGTTGATGATGGCCATGTAGCATCGGGTCTTTTAAGAGAAGGATCGTTATTTTAGGAACTGTATATACAGTAGAGTAATTTATATATTTAGTAGTCTCATAGTAATTTTAATAAGGATATTCCTTGCGGCACTTTTCGTTTCCATTTTATGTACATATGTATATATTTTTAAAGAATAGGTAAATGTTTAATTTAAGGTTTTTATACGATATATTTAGTTCATATCTTTTTTAATAGGACTAGTTGAGATCACATTTATTTATGTATATATATATATATATATATATATATTTAAAGATTATTTTTTTAACCATATAGTATAGAATTAAGGTGCTTAGAAATTACGTTAAAATATATTTAATGACTAAGAAATTATATGTATATTAGTTATTTTTTTGTGTATATAAATTTCATAATATAGAATTAGTTGATGCTTTATATTTTATTTATTTTTTCAGCTTAGTAATCATGACTTGGGATTTAGTTATTAGCGTGAATGTAAAGTATGTATATTTACTTTATGTTTAGTGAGTTTATCAATTTAGTTTAGACGTTGAGAAGATATCTAATAAAAATATAGGTTTTTAATATTATATTAATATATCCTTGTCATGATTACCTAATTTGATTTCGTTAGTTTAACTAGAAAGTACTACTCGATATATTTTATCCTTTTTATGTCTTATGTTTGGAATTCTTGACGAGCTCCCTCTGGAATGGTCCACTGCTGTAACAACAAAGGCGCACACGCCAGGAAGCCATTATAAGCCTAGTATCCGGACTAACAGGAATATTTTGAGAAGATATCGAGGGAGAGGTTCCTGTTTTACATTGGACTTGGGACAACTAATAGTAGAGAAAGAAATTCGTTGTCAATATGTCCAAATTTTTGAGAGAATGCAACGGAAATGGATTCCAATTGATTCATAGTATGCTGTAAGCCATCCCCAAAGTCAAAATGGAGTTTGCTGCCGTAGTTATGTAGAAACCTTGGGGGAAGAAAAAGCTTTATGGTCGATGGAATTGATGTCACTACAAGATATCATAATCAGGTAAAGTTAAATTCCTGTATGTCTAGAGAAACGCTAATGGTGACTAGAGAAAGATGGAACCAGCAAAACTAGAAAATGAAGAGAAGTGCGCCTGGGAACAAGAACAGCAGAGCCGGACTTACCAGAGAGGATAAATATTTTTTCTTTTTTTAGTATTGTATAGTTTTAAGGGTAGTACTTCTAGTAATTGTTTTTATTTGCATAACGGTTTAACAAGGCTGGGGTCAGCCCTATTCGCAGGGGGAGGCACATGTTACGATAGTATTTACAGGGATTTAGTTAGATATTGCCCTGTACATAAAACTTATTTTTTATTTTCCAAATTATAATATTTACTATTTATTTAACATTACGTGAGCGAGTGTTATGGGACAAGGCCGCCAACGAATGTTAAATAAATATTTTTAGTAGAGTCATAAAAATTAATAAACATTAGGGTCTTCTTGGTCAGTAAAATAAAAGAAGATCGAAAGTCAAGTTTGGGTTCTGGGATGATCGAGAAGTTGATAGTGCCTATCCCTGCTATTAAGTGTATTAGTTACTTAATGTGTAAGTTGCCGTTATAATTTAGTTGGTTTCATTAGATAAATAAAGTGTTATTATTTTTACTCAGCCTCTTTAATTATATCCATTAACCAAGTTACGTAATGGGTAAAAATCCCCTTAAGTTAATAGTTAGATTCTTCTTGTATATTCATTATTCAGAAAAAGCAACCCAATACGTAACAATATCTATTCACCCATATCAATTATGTCTAAGTATTATTGTTAAAAGTAGTATTAATGACATTCGAACAGATTTCTTAATTTATTAATATTGTAGAAGACGAAATCAAAAACTTTTTGACTCTTTTATCAACATGAGAAACTGATTGAAACGAAAATTGAAATTCTAATATTAATTGGTTGTGGAGATAAAATAGACCACAAATAATTAATGAACTCAAAGAACGGATACGCATTGAGATTGCAAAAATAACTCCGGAAGTTATAGCGAAAGTTTGAGAAGAATTCTCTGCTCGTCTTTCACTTTGTATTTTAGCTGGCGGTAAACAATTTGAACACTTGCTTTAAATTTGGTTGTACTTAATTATAATATTTATTATAACATTAAAAATTTAATAAATGATTTTTTGGACAATATACAAAAATTAATTACTTATACATATTGATATGGGCGAATAGATATTTAAAAGACTCACTTTTCTATTTCAAAATTTTATTGATGACGTTATTACGTTTACAGACATGACGTCAAAAATAAAAAGGTGATGTGACGAAACGCCCATTTAAAAATAAAAATCGACGTGTTTCGGGATTTTCCCGTAAAATCGCGATTTATGAAATAATGAATTTATTCCTTTAATTTGGACAATATTGTATATTGTGCTGTATTAATTGTATATAACTTTTTCTCGTGTTTTTTTAATTTTATTGCCCCACGTTGGGGTCGACATGTATTGTGATGTGTATTCTTTATTTATATGAACTTAAAAAAAAAATTATTTGTTGGGCTCCAATTGTAAATTTTTATTTATTTATGCATTGCCATCTATGCTTCACCGGCTGCACTATAATAAATTAGCATTTGAGTAGTTGGTAGAACACAAGATCTTATCTAGGGTGGTTTCAGATTTTTAACAATTTAAAAAAAAATAGGGTTATAGTTAACAGAAATCAATAATAAGACAAATCAATACGAAAATCAATTTATTATAAATGAAGAAAAATCTCAATATGTATGAAAAGTGCAAATTATTTGAAGTGAACATGTAAAGTTAAGTGAAAAATTCCTTGAAATAATTTTTTTAAAGTTATACTAATTATCATCAAAGAAAATTATTCTTAACTTCAAAAGTATGTGGTTACCACCTTTAAATTAACAATAACATAACAAACAAAAAATTATAATATACAAAGAAACATGTTGATACCAAATAAAGTCAAAGTTTTTGTAATGATTTCAAATTATGTCCTTATTCATAGACTGTTTTTCTTAATCACAGCCAAAAACATGTAAATAATCTCGAATTTTCAAAGAAAATGTTTATGAATGGTTTATGTTTTTAAAACAGATTATTAAAGTTATTTAATTGAAAGAAATTTACTTTCTTACACACATTGGAGTATGTAACCTTTGATTATCGAAGCAGAAGTCCACCAGATGAATCTTCAAATCCATAGCTGGGGCCTGTAGAAAATTTCCATCTCCTCAACTGCAGTGAGACGAAAGTTCGATGACGTCGTGAAGAAGCACATGACAACTTCTTCCTTTGCTAAAGGTATGTAACTAGATATCTTCCTGCATAAACACTGTTTTCGAAGCACTGTATTTATATGACCAAATTTTCTGGGCTCAATTTCACGAAAACACTAACGCAAGACTTTACACATACTTGTATGTATTAACTACAAACATTCACAAATTATTTTATAGATATTTAACATCACTAATTATTTCTTTTTAAATTTAAAAAAAAAATAACTCCAAAGTTTTAATGGCTGAAACTGTAATGGCGGTATGTGTATACGCAAAGCTATTTATAGTGAATTAAAGTTTTCAAAATCACCCTATCCGATTTATATCATAATTGCCCAATTTGTCCTCTGTTGGTCTTAAATTTATTTGGATCCAATTCCAAAATTATGAGCTAAGCTAAATATTCCTTTATAAAACGTAAACATAACTAGACTTATTAATTCTGTGTAAATTTGGAATCTCTATTTAAGTCTTCTTTAAAGTGTTTACACCTATTTCACGGTTTATCTTTTAAATTTGCAGATGAGAATTCTCCGAACCATGTGGTTATCTACATAGTTAGACATGTTATGACATATATTTTTCAAATCAATTCTTATGTACCTCTATACCCAATCTATAGCCTTCATTACACGATTTGTGTACATTTACTTTTCCGTATATATTTCATTTTCCTCATTATTTATTGTAGAAGTTGACATGAATCATACCTTTTACTTTTAAGCACTAGTATTTGATCATTCGAGAGGTATATTCTATGTATTTTAATCCTCTCTGCTTTAATAGTGTATCTCTAACTATATCCCATTAATATTTTAACTTTTCCCTTTTTATTTAATAACTAACTGAAATTTTTCTTTATTTTTAGGAACTCCTAGAGGAAATAGCCCTCCTTCAGGATACCACTGTGACTCTAATACTCATTGTTGACTATTTGATTTCTGTTTTTATATCTGTAACTACATATGTTGCTATCAATTAATATTTCACAATATATACAGATTACCGATAATATTAATCTAAGAACTGATGTTGCTAATCTTAGTAATATTTACAGTAACTTATTAAATAAGGCAAGTGAAACAAATTCGGCTCGGATATATTAAAATATTTTTTTTTAAATCCAACAGTTAATAATCTGACACCTATATCGACCTAAATATTTGCTTCCTGAGATAGATACAAATTGAAACTGCTTTTTATACCCTAATAAACTAAAATTTCCAAATTTTGACTATGATAATATAAACTATTTCGTTTGTTCCGTGAAAAAAGACACAACAAATTATGTATTATAACTACGAAATCTCCAGCCGAGCACATCCTCAATTGGCCCCCACGCGCTTGATATACCGATGGTTATTCGCGGTCACCATGATCGATATCCAGAATGCATGTTCAATGTCGAGACCGAGGCAGTCGAGTGAATGGCTCGGATTGAGGCGGATTAATATTTCGCGATTGTTTCCGTAATATTTGAGTAGCATTGTGCGTGTTAAATGTTTTTTAAACTTTAAAATTAAAGTATATAATTAAATAATTTCTGTTTACACATCGTCTGAGGCGAAATGAATAAAATAAGTTATTTACTAGTAAAAATGGTAAAAAATACTTGAAAAAAAATTATCCGAGATAGGTATATTTTTTAAATTGTTTTTGGAACAAAATTTGCACTGGCCCCACCTATGTACTAAGACACCAGCCGCCACTGTTTGGAAGGTACTGTAACCTGATGGAGATCAAATAAATTATCGAATAGTTGCTAATCAAATAAAAACGACTTTTTGTGTTGTCCTAATACTCGAGCGAAAATTCCCAATAACTATCGTGTCAAGCAGGGACGCTACCAGAGGAAAAAATGGAATTATAGAGTAATAGGGAAGCCAAAGGAAAGAGCACATAAAGAATGGTAAACAAATAGTCTGAAACAATAAAAAGGTATAAATAAAACATGACCACTGACAACAAACCAGGAAAATAAAATAGCAGCAGAAATGATGCATCTAAGAAAAATTGCAAGGAAATCAAGAAAAGACAGACTCAGACAATAAAGAGATCTCATTAAGTCAAATAATAGAATAAAAAGAATTGAAATGGCTTAGTTATGTGTAAAGAATCATACCAGAATGACTAACAAAACAATTAACAGAATCCAAGAAGTATGGAAAGAGAAATAAAGGGGAGACCGAGAAAGAATACAAAAGACAGAATAAACAAAATTTCTCAAAAGAGAGGGGAAAATGTGCAGGAAATGAAACAGAAAGCACAAAGCAGGAAAACATGGAAGAAATGAGTCGAGAATACGCCGACGCTGTAAGGTCAAAAAATAGTAACATTGTTGTGCTGCTAGAGCAAAATGATAAGTATTCATTATAGTCCAAGTATCATAAGTCCATTATAGTACTAGTAACATAATAAACATTCATTATAGTACTAGCACCAAAAGGGATATTTCGCTGACGTTACATATAAAATACACTGTTTGACAATGTCAGTGATGTCGGTTTGAAAATATTTGAATTATTATTTGTAAAGATATAATAGTTTATGCTAGCATAAAAAGTTTTTTATGCAATTTGGGTCATAAAACAATAATTGAGGTATACGTCGTATAATAAGGCTTCCCTAAATGCCTCAACTGATAATATTCACGGCTAGTAACATAATGATTTTTATTATGACTAAAATTAAGTAATATGTATTTAAGTAATAAATACATACCATTGTTTTTACAAAGGACAAAAAGTAATTCAGCCACTAAATCCCTCAATTGAGTGATAGGAGTCGTAAGCATTCGACACAAATGATTCCTTAAAGTATCTCCTTGCTCTGGTTTCGAATGAACATCCTTTAAGGGAGGTAAAATTTGATTTCTAATAAATTTTCTGATCGCTCTATTACTGGTAGCCCCTTTTAGCAAAACCATCACCACTGGAGATAGTACTTCGTGTTGGTTCGGAATTTTCTGTAAGATTAATGTACAATGAAGTTCTTTTTCAGTGTTTCAGTAAGTAGAGAAACTTTGAAAATAAATTTTTTATTACTTCGAAACATGTGCTCCACAAAAATGAATTTATGAAGGATATATCCTTATTGTGGAAATAATTTTCATCGATAATTTGTTTGCAGGTTGGGTAGAAAATCTGAAAACGGATATTCAAAGTACGCTGCAGTTACATTCTTTGAACCCCTGCATTGTGAAAATCATTAAAGACGTAAAAAACGATTTACATATTCCAATTTAATTGTCTTTGATATAAGGAAAATATGTAAAGATGGTAATCAAAAAGTGCATATTTTGTACTAGCCTGAATTTAATTGTTAAATATAATTGGAAATCCCTTAAAAATAAAAGATAAAGATATTTAAATGATTTTTCTGTATCACATAGCAGCTGTTTAAAATTCAAGAGATGTTGTATTTACTTTACTTTATAATCCTAAATTATTCCTTATAGATCCTATGTATGATACATTTTCGTAATTAGATTTTCAAGGTGATTTGTTACATGAACTATATTAAAAAAAAATAATTCGGCCACCAGTAGAAAAACAGCCGCCTTTTTTGAATGATCGTTTCTAAACTTCCTAAGTATGCTATAAGTTTTACTATTAATGTTTTTGTAAAAATACTGGAACGTTCCGTTCACGTAGCTATGCGAGTTTAACTCTTAAGCACAAGGGTTTGAGTTTGTACATAAAGCATCAGGTCAAAAATAGAGCCGTTCATGATTTGGAAATAATTTGAGTCATATTTCAAAATAGTATATTATAATTAATAGAAGCAAAAAATAAATTCACCAACTACCTACCACTTTGTAAACACTCATAATAATTACGAGAAATTTTGTAACTAGGGCGCGAGCGTCTCATAATTTCCGTACCGCGAAATCATTTCCGTTTTTCTCTTTCTTATCTTATTTTACTCTTTCGGGGCAATTTAATGAATACAGGAGATCAAAACATGGAAAATAATGCAACGCTGCTTGTGTCCGAAATCATCCATCTCGAGATTATACCAGTCATGTCATTAAGAGTACAGAGATCTAATTTGGAACTTCATCTTAGTGAGGTAGTAGGTATAGCATGATAGCATCAAATAAGCTATTCCTTACAAGTAGTTTTAAGAACAACTGAATAAGTCTTTTTATCACAGAGAAGAACAATTCTTGCGCAACAGCACGTAGACAAGCCATTGTACGGCATCTTTTTGAGATCTCTAGAAATAGTTTTTTTAAAAAGATACTACTTAAGTAATACCTCCGAAATTTAAAAATACTTTGCAACTGCTTTTTGCAAAGTGAAATTATTAATTAACGTGAATTCAAGCGACATTTACAAGAATATTAGGGAAACTGTCATAGCTGTCAGAAGTTAGTTTAGGTTTCTAGGTCTTGTCCTTCTCTTTATCCCGTACCTGTCACCAATTTGTAACATTCGTGTGGGTTTAACAAAGTTTATTTACAGGAAATCTTTACCTTTATACAAACTGTGTCTCAGGTCACATTTTTTGAAAAATTGGTTTTTGTATTTTTTCTGCCCTTCAGGTACTAGTCTAACTTTTAATAAGTTAAAATTAAGTTAATTAAAAAAATTATTGGATGATAAAAATGATATGTAGCAATCGCCTACCATTATTTTAATGGATAAAAGTATTATGTCACAATAACAGTGTACACAACACCTTTATTCATTAAACATCTCGCAACTTTTTAGTAGGTATGTGGAGTGCAGCAACGACATGTTAATTAGGAGGTTATCTTTTTTTAACCAGTATGCATCATGCTTCTTAGCTCCCCTTGAATGTTGAGTAATTTGTCAAATCACGATGGGAAGTAGAGGCAAGCGTATCCTTAAATTATTATTTAAATAGAAAAATTAGGCATCTGGACAAGAAGGTAAATATTCATCTATTGTAAGCTATTTCCCATTGTTTAACAAGATGTTTCAATTTGTAGACCTACAATATAGTTGACATATTACGATTGATAAAGAAGTTTCCTCTATAAACTACCAAGAGCAATCTACAAGTAAACAGACTGCAGTTTATGCGAAATGATAACCAACAAACATGTAGTTCTCGAGGTACCCATTTCTTCTCTTTTTTTTATTTATACTTTTTATTATCCTGTAAAATAACTTCATATTAAAAGTTTTTTTAACTTCTCTACTACTATACGCAAATTTTCAATTTTGGAGATAACAGAAAGTGATGAAGGAAGCAATTGTTCATCCAGTAACGAATGTGTTGCTTCAGATCTATGGACTTTCTCGTCAGATATTGATAATAAGTATGAAAGTGCCAAATATAACATTTCTTATGTGAAAGAAGAGAGTATGAAGAAAAATGTATATCGCCCAGAATAAAGAACTGAAAGTATTCCGCATACAGAAATTGAAAATATCCAACTGAGGTGAAAAATTTGCATGTAACTTGTGAAGGTGGAGAGTCTGTTGAAATTCAACAAAAACTCAAGAAAACATTTTTTGAAATTAAACTTTCACTTTCACAAAAGAGGCTCAAGACTGGAAAGAATCCTGAATTCAGACAAAGAGAATTGTAATATCTTTCACAAACAGGAAAAGTTATAAGTTAAAAGGAACTAATAAAAAAAGGCTTATTATACAGAGAAAAATGCAAGTTACTATGCGAATCAAAGTTTAGCCTTGATACTAGGGAAACATACAAAACATAAAAAACTAAATTCTTTTACATACTTATATAACTTATAACAGATAAAAAAACTGTATGCAAGTACGCTTTCTGTTCTCTTTATCAAATTTATAGAAAAAATGTATAAAATTTAGAAAATTAACTTATAAGAGGTCAGACAGCTCCATCAAGAATGAAATAAGTACTACATGAGAACAAGTCTCATTACAGAGTAAGTAATAGCCAATATTGTTATTCACATAAATTCTCAGCAGAGAACTCACTATTCATACAATAAAAAAAGGAAATAAATAGTTTCTGCCCCCATTACTTAATGTAACGAAATTTCACCCAATATACATGATGAATGTAAAGAAGAAAAAATGGACAATAATTACTTCGTTAAGGTTTCTATGTATCGTCATATATTTGAGACAAAATTCAATCTTTCATTTGAACATCCTAAAAGCCATTTGTATAATATTTGCGATGCGGGTAGAAATACTGCTGAACAGGAGGAAATCCATTTACTTGTCTTCAAATTTCAAAAAATAGACAGGCAAAGTCCACTTTCTTACAAAAGAATATCTTACATCATTGTGGACTTACAACAAACGATGTCATTGCCAAGTTATCAACTTCAACAGCGTTCTATATGCATCAGATATGATTATACAATATTAGTATTATTAATAATAATAATATTATTTATTTAAATAGGAAACCCTAATATAAAAATATTTAATAAAATACAAAATATCAATCATTAAATTACAAAATATTGAATTCAATAAAACAAATACAAATAATTATGTCCATTAAAGAATTACACAATCCTTAAAATTCAAGTACCTATTACACGTATTCTTTTAACTTTTTTTTTAAATTTCAATTGTGGGACTTAACCTGACCTCAAGAGGTAACTTATTAAAATGATCAACGCCTTTAAAAAATAATGAGTTCATCGCATTTCTGGTATTAGTTCTATGGATAAAAATATCATTATGTCTTCGTATAAAATATTGATGAACATCAGAATTGTAAAATAAAAACTTATTAAAATATGTAGGTCCTAATTCCTTAACTGTCTTTTACATAAACACTATTGTTAAATAGAACAGTATTTGTGACACAGAAAGCCTATTTAAGCTGCTTAACATAAGAGCAATAGATGTAAGATGACTAGTATGTAAGATAATTATCATTCCTCGGTTTTGTAGTTTTTGTATCACGAGAAATTTGGTTTAAATTGAATTGATATAAGAGGGAAGAGCAATAATCAAAATGGGGCTGAATAATAGATTTATAAACAATTATTTTTGTCTCAGCAGATAAGTTTCTCGAAACTCTAGAGAAAAAGTATAGTTTTTGGCAATCTTTTTACTTATATAGTTACAGTGATCGTCAAATGACAAGTTATTGTCTAACATAAAATCAAGATATTTCATAGTTCATAGTTAATTATCAATGGATACGATTAACTGATTCAAAGGTATTAATTTATATTTATATTTATTTGTTAGCACCACTGCCTTTGTCTTAGAAATATTTAACTTGAGCTTATTGAATTTTAAATAATTAGAAACTGTACCCAATACTTTATTCATTTTTTCAATCGCTTTTTCTAGAGAATTGTCACTGCAAGCTATTAACGTGTCATCTGCAAATACATTTAAATAATTACACTCAACAAACAGATCTATTTTAAATATAATATGAATAATAAAGCACCAAGGACGCTGCCTTGAGGTACACCTATATTATTTGTCAGCTTTTCTGATAACACATTTTTAATTTTAACTTTTTGCTGCCTGTGCTTTAAATAATTTGAAAATCATTTAAGGACTGATCCAGTTATACCATAGTTTTGTAATTTTGACAACAATATACTTCTGTCTATAGTCTCGAAAGCGCGTTTCAGATCAAGAAAAATTGCAACAATGTATTTATTATTATCAAGATCATCTTTAAATTTACTTAGCGTCAGCTGAATTACAGTTTCACATGAATGGTTTTTCCGGAATCCTGATTGATTATGAGAATGTGATTAAACTTAATATGATCTAGAATTTGATTATACACAGCAGCTTCAAGGACTTTTTCTAAAGGAGGTAATGTATTTATCGGCCTAAATTCACTTGCTCTTAATGTGTCAGCAACTTTTTTATTTTTAAATCCGTTTTTATTTTTATTATGATTTCTGTATTCCTTAGTTACAGGGATGCTACAAACATTACTGTTTGAAAAATTAACTGAAATTACATAGTGATCCGTAATATTTGATATATGGTGAACTGTAGCTACCATATTATCTTGATTAGTCAAGACATAATCAATAAGGGTTTTGGTTATATCTGTAACTCTTGTAGGTTCATTAATTAATTGATTGATTCCATATATTCTAAATAAATCTTTAATTTTGTTAGTATAAAATCTATTACCCAAGTAGTCTAGGTTACAATCCCCAATTAAAATACAACGAAAATTAGAGTTAAATATAGAATCACAAATAGTTCCCAACATAACAACAAAAACTGCATCTGAACTAGATGGGGAATGATATAAGCAACCAAGTATCCAACATGTATTACCAAAAGTTACCTTAATAAATTTACACCAACACTTATCTTTAAAGATATACGATTTATAAACTGAGAACTAATTGTTAGATTTAATATAAATAGTAACACCTCCTGTGTAACGAAAGTTTTTTCGTCATGAGTAGTTCAAAAAGATATATAAATAACCCAAATCATTTTTGCTACATACAGGGTGAGTCACCGTAAACGCGACGGTCCATAACTCCAGAACGGTGGATTTTATGAAAATTTTGTACTTTTTTGTGTATATTCAAAAAAGCCATGATTTAAAATTAGTTCCACTTATACATGTTATACCAAAAAAAAGATATGTATCAAAGTTATGTTTTTTTAAATTGAATACCCCATATGTTATTACATTTTTATAAACGATGTATCACACTTGATGTCTATTATGTTTAATAATATAAACGGCTTACGTGTCCCTATCCTAACTTTTTAAGTTCTATACAATGGCATTAAAAAATATTTGATACTGAGTGATTAAAAATCAGACAGGATTTCAAATTTAAAAAAATCAAAATATTTGGGACGAATTTTAAAATGTGAATCTCAAGACTGTCTACACTTTTTGTAAAAACTTTTTTTTCGTAACTTCAATAATAGTGGACTAATCGAGCTTTGCCACACTAATGCCTCACCCTGTATGTCTCTCGAATACGCAACATTGCCATTCAGAAATGTTAAAAAAATTGTCGATACAACTATTTAGACGAGTATTTTAAAAAACGGTTTGCTTTAAGTTAAAGGTTCCTAGTACGGACAGTAATTCTGTTTTTCTTGGATTGGCTTGTATTAATTCTATGTTAAAATCAACTCCTAAAATAATTTATTATCCTTACAAACTTCTATTAAAAGCATTTCTAATTTACTAATAAATGTTTCAAATAGATCCGAAGAAGGCCTATATATTGACACTACAACCACTGGCTCTTTTTTAAAGGTACACTGTATACTGGCACATTCAAAAATTCCTTCCTCTGGCATCTGCACTTATTTTTTGTTTTCTTTCCATTTTATATATTTTCTTACATACACCGCTGGTCATCCATATGTATTTCCTCCTAGGTCCTGTTTTCTGCAACAGGCATATGCCAACTTAAAGTATTTTAATGTTAGGTAGGCCAGCACTTCCTGTGATTTCCAGTGCTCTGTAATGCCATAGGCAGTGGATTTTCGTTAACTTGCTGGTGCGTTCCGTCCGAGTCTTTTGGTCGCAAGGCTATAGCTATGTTGGATTGTTATGTGGCCACATCTCTATATGATGTCTTAATGTTTACATTTTTTACTTTCATTTCCAGCGAAGTATATTTTACTATTAATAATTCGTTGTTCATTTTAAGAATGTTATTTTTATGCATTGCCTCTTCTAGTATCTTTTTAAGGTAACTAATCTCCATTTTCATTTTTCTTGCGGTTTCATTGAGAACCGCCATATCACCGCTGCATCCTAACCAAACAATGGCATCGCAACAATCCATTTTCTTTTTTATTGTTTCCTTGTTGAGCACAACTTTTGTGGTCAATTGAGTGGCATCTTATGCAAACATACACACTACAATTTTTTTTGTGCAACACGATAAACCCACTTTTTTCGCGTTTGTTGAGCTATCACTTTCAATCTCATCTGATTCACTTGCCGCCATTTTAATCATAATAATATGAACCAAGTGAATGGCGTTTAATTTATTGACAGTTCAACACGTAGTCTTAAATGCATTTTTCTAGACAACGGAATACCGGGATACCGATTGCTCACAGTAAAAAGTTAAAGGAAGAATATTGTAACATCTCTTTAGTGTTGCAAAAATTAAAGTATCATGAAAACGAGTGCTTAATTTGTGCTGACTTAAAAATGATGAACATTCTTCTTGGTCAATCAAGCGGTTACATTAAGTTTCCCTGATTTATATGTCTCTGGAACAGCAGAGCTAAACAACAACATTCGGTAAGAAAAAAATTGCCTTATGAAAAATATGAAACTAAATATAGTCCACCATCTATTGGTACCTCCTGGCAAAATTATTTGCCGCCATTACATATAAAATTGCGCATCATGAAACATTTTGTTAAATCTCTGGATAAAAATTGAAACTGCTTTTCTTACATTTATCGAACATTTCCTCAGCTAACAATGGAAAAGGTTAAAGTAGGTATTTTTGATGGTCCTCTTATAAAAGTTGCAAAATTTACAGATTCAATGACTTGGAGAGCTTTTGTATCAGTGATACAAACCTTTCTTGGAAATCGAAAATCAGGAAATTATGTTTAACTAGTAGAAGATATTCTTTTACATTTAAAAAACATGGGATCCAATATGAATATTAAACTCCACTTTTCCATAGTCATCTAGACAAGTTTTTCGATCTGAGAGAGGAGTAAGAGAGAACGTTTGCCTCAGGATTTCCGAATAATGGAGGAGCGTTATCAAGGTTTCTAGGATACTAAAATGATGTCTGACTATTGTTGGACCCTGATGCGTCATTTCTTTAAGTCGACGCATAAGAGAAGAGCTTTAAAATGTTTTTTGGAACTTAATAGTTAATCAATCTTATTTTTTAATACATTTTTTCTTACCAAATATATGTTTTTTCTTTTCCAAAAATCAATGACGAAATAGAGATGTTAAAAAAAGGAGAAGTAAAATACAAACAATTCATGTGCGGAAAAACCAAGTAGACCCTCCGGATAGAGAAAAATATAATATTTATTTTGAATCGATCACAATGGATATGGATGTTAAAGATGAAGATAATGATAACTTTTAAAGCAGGTAGCAGCTCAAATAAAACAAACAAAAAAACATAAGAAGACAATAATCCAGAATGCCAGATTTTAGGGGTTTTAGCTAGGAGGAAATTAATAGTCAGGTAGATAATTTCATACATAGCATTAATTCGTAACAAAGTAAAAATGTTACATCACATTTATTTCCCATCGTTCATATTCAAAATCTACTTCAATCAAATCCAAATAATTGTAAAAAAACTCGATAATAGGTACAACTACAATAGATCAAGGTCCTTTTTTTGTCTATGTCTTATGCCAAAGCGGTAAAATTGGAAATTTGCATAAAATTTCAACAGCCGGAATACTATTAATGCAGTGCTAGAAATAAAAGGAAATATATTAAATATATCGGTCATTGGGGCAAATAAAATAAAAGTAGAATTTAATTCATCAACCAGTGCAAATGAATTATTGGAATCGAAATACTTGCAAGAAAATAACTTTGACGCATATTTACCTTTTTTCTTTAATCATAAAAAGGGTGTGATAAAAAATATAGATTTGAAGGCGGACTAAAAGAAATTATTAAACCTAGAATAGGCCATCATTTAGAAATAACGGAAATAAAAAGAATAATGAGAAAAAATGGAAATAAGAAACTAGTCCCAACTTCAACAATTGTGGTGACATTTAAAGGTCAGTCGTTACCATCTAGTGTAATAATAGAAAGGATGGTATATCAAATTGAGCAATACATTCCAAAAGTACTGCAATGTATGAAATATCTAAGATATGCCCATATTAGCAGTCATTGTAGGGGCAAGGAAACCTGTAGTAACTGTGGGGAAGAACAATTCATAAACAATGTTCAAAAACTGAGGCACTTTGTATTTTGTGTAGTGATAATCATTCGGCAAAAGATAGAAGTAAATGTTTCAAATTTGATAGGCAAAATACTAAATAGACTGTGGTCACAGAGAATATTTCCTATAAGGAAGCTGCCACAAAACACGATATAGCTCTGAAGGGGGGTAACCACGGTTATATATATATATATATATATATATAAAACCATCAGTTAAGATAAGTGACCTAAGTTGGTCCCAGATTTTTAATAGTCTGGAAAAACCATTTTTAATAGGAGGAGATTGTAATGCTCATCATATTGCTTGGGGAAACAGTTATACTGATGTCTTCAGAGAAAAGCTTTTAAATGCGATCGAAAATTGTAATCTTAATTACTTAAATACAGGAGAACTAACACTAATTCCAGATTTTAATAGTATAAATAAGTCAGCCATTGATATACCTGTTTGTACCACAGACTTAACTACTCGATGCGAATTGAGGGTAAATAATGTTTCTTTGGGTTCAAATCATTTTCCAATTTTGATTGAGATAATATGTAATTGTACTCAAAACCTAAAAAACAAACCTCAAAACACCTTTAATATTAAAAAAGCTAACTGGTTACTTTTTGGAACCTAGTAGAAAATTATATTACAAATAACGATTCTTCTATAAATTATCATTTTTTATAGACTCTATTGATATCTTATCCAAGTATGGGGAAAGTAGTTAATCAAAAATTTAATAAATCATGGTAGAATCGGGACTGTGAAGAAGCAATACAAAATCAAAAACATAACTTAACAATATTTAAAAATCAATCAAACTTTCAAAATTATTTAATTTTATGAGATCGGTATCGGTAACAAAAAAAATCATACTAAAAAGCAAACGAGATTCATGGAGAGAATTTTGTGAACGCTTAAATAAAAATACACCTATTAAAGACATCTGGAATCAAATTAAGTCCCTAAAAATATATATATATATATAAATCTCCAGCAAACAGAACTTAAATTGGAGAGTGGACATTTATAAACAAAATCACATCCGATTGGGTAGAAACTAATATAGAAACTGTACAATCAACAAATAATAATACTTTATGATGCAGAATTTACCTTAGCAGAATTAGAAGTCAGCCTTAAAACTAGTAATTGTAAAAATTCTTCCCCAGGTGCAGATGGTATTTATTATAAAATGTTATATAATCTATCAACTACAAGCAAATCCATTCTATTAAAAATTTTGACTAATATATGGCAGGACTTCCCAAAGTAATGGCAGGAATACCTAGTTGTCCCTATACCAAAAGATGACAAAGACCCAAATAATGCCGAATCTTATAGAGGTATTTCATTAGCATCATGCATAATGAAAACGTTGGAGAGGATGATAAAAATAAGGTAGAGAAGGTTCTCCATTGGGCTCAAATGTGGTATAGAGGATTAACCAAAAAAAAATACTGGAACATTGGCTAGAAACTAACAAAAAATTACCTAAATACCAGTTTGGTTTAGAAAAAAATGTTCTACAAGTGAAACCTGAAGACATCTAATTGCCGACATTAATATAAATTTCTCTGATAATAAACCAACGGTAACTGCATTTATTGATATTGAAGCGGCATCGGATAATGTAAATCTTGATATTTTACATAATAAAATGATTAAGTTAGGATCACCAAACAGCTTCTGCTACAAAGTGAGACATATGTATTCAGATAGAACAGTATTGTTAAAAATCGATAACCAGCTTGTAGGTCCCAGAATGGCACACATAGGACTTCCACAAAGTAGTATTTTGAGCCCAACTCTGTACCTTATTTTTACCTTTGACATAGAAAATATAATATCAACGAATTCTACTAACATCCTACAATATGCAGATGATATATGTGTATACATTCTATGTGTAGACATGAAATTAAGTTGCGAACAGTTCAATAAGGCATATAAAAAATTATCTGCTTGGTGTCAAAACAATAGTTTGACGATCTGAGAATAGAAGACTCAAACTTGCATCTTTATCAAAAAAAAAAGGAAGAATATCCCGGAGAGGGTTGAACTGCAGTCTATTCAGTTTCCAGACAAGTTGTTTGTTAAATATCTAGGTATGATTTTGAATATAAAATGAATATGGAAATATCATATACATTATATTATTAAAAAAGCAAAAACCGGTATCAACATTTTAAGGTCGGTCTGTAGGACATTATGGGGATCAGATCCAAACATTACTCTTTTACTTTATAAATCCTATACTGGATTATGGGTGTTTTTTTTATGATCAAGCACATACAATAAGTTTAATGAAAATTGACATAATCGCAAATAAAAGTTTCAGATTATGTATAGGAGCTTTATGTAACACGCCTATTGATTGTCTATATTCTGAAACTTCTAAACTTCCTCTTAAATATGGAAGAGTTATGCTGGCATCCAAATTCAATAACAAATTGATAGCCAAAAACAGTGCTCTTATTGACAAACTACATACTTTATATATTTTAGCCTCACAAGCCAATATTAGATCTCCAAAAAATCGTTAACGTTAATAAAAACATATTCAAGTAGCCACCCATATTTAGAAGACATCCACAAAACAGACATACATCCAACTTATCTAGCAAATTGTGCTAATTTATTTAATAAAGTTACATTTTTAGACGACTATTCAAAATATCCTATTCAACTAAGACAAAAATTATTTTTTACAGATGCATCAAAAACAGAAGAGGGGACAGCCTTTGCCACCCAAATACAAGATATCAGAAGGTTAAAAAAATTTCAATATTTTGCAAGAGAAATTCATTTCCAAATCCGGAGCAGGAAAATACCCAGGAGAGACAATTTTAGTGTTTTTACAATACCTGAAGCAGCATGGCATCAACTAAAGAGAAGCAAAAAAGAACAGAAATATATATTCATTATTTTTTTTTAAATATTAAATAATAAATAATTAAATATGGAAAGATAAATAATACTCAAGACAGACAGAAAATGGTATGTCAAAATAGAGAAACCTAGGTAGACTTGAATATATATTAAAACGCTTTGGAAGACTGTGGAAATTCAGATAAGTATTATTTATCTTTCCATATTTATTATGAATCGTTTCCACAAAGTAAGAGCTGAAGCAATTAATTTCATATTAAATAATTATTTTATCTTGTAATTATTTATGTATTATGTGGTTAACTAAAAGTGAATACCGGAAAGAGAAAAATATTTTTCATATAAAAGGCTACATGTGTAGTTTTTAAAACTTCATATAAGAATGATACAGACAAAAACATTTGTAATTTTAATTGTCAATAATTTTATCCAGTCTAAGATATTAAATTAAATACCTATTAACCACAAATGGTTTCAGTATATCCATTAATGGGTAAATTATATTCCACCAATGTTTTCATTACGATTAAAATTCTACATTTATTATGTTAAAATGTATAACTGACCTCATTGAATTTTGCCTTCAAAAACATCAAAATTTCAAAAACAGCCGTCATATTGTGACCTTCAAATTCTAAGCTCTTTAAAATATTAGGACCTTCTGTATTTCGAATGAGCTCTTTATAGCTCTCATCAGGCATATTTGTAAGAAGGTTAATTACATTGTTGCGTAGTGTCCAAGTCTTTTCCAAAGAAACCAATGAAATCAATAAATAGTTGCGTAAAATTTTAACGAGAATTATACAATTTGTTAAAACTTCAGGATCAGAATCAGTTACACCTAAAGTGATATTAAAAAGTGTCTTCAGTACCTCACATACTAGTTCTGTTTGAACATCCTAAAAAATGAAGAAAAAAGAATATATTGGATAAATGGAAATACAGATTCAAAAGTATAGCAAAATCGAATTATCTAGAAAAACTCAATATAAGAAATTTATTAGATTTATTATTTTGAGGAAACATCAGGTGTTCCCAGAATCACTGAAGAATTATTAGTAGAATGAACAAGACTTTGCCAACATGGCTTTTTTTATTTACAATTACTTACTGTCAAGGAAATAGGTGGAACATTTTCATGCACAATGTGGTTTTTGGCTGCTTCTTTTAAAATATCTTCCAAAATTTTAATCAAAGATTCAATCATATATATCACTTTTTTTCTAGCTTCAAGACACAATGCAGTTATTAAGAACAATAGTCTCATATCCATAAATCTGATTTCATCAGAAATTATGTTATCACTAAAACCACTATTTTTTAATAAATTCAAAAGCTAAATATACAAGCATTTATTAGTTACCTGTAATTATTTATAATTCTTTTTGTAAGTGCTTGTAAAATGCCGTTGTCAATTGATTTGACAGCTAATTGTGGCGAATTAGAAAAAATGTTGGATAAACATTTCAGAACTTCAATGCATATTTTGGTATTATTTATATTAAATTCTAATTTGTCATTATCCAAACCAGCATATGACTTCATTAAATTTATCCAATCGTCATCAATAAGTTCCTCAAGATGATCCTTTTCTCTACTAAAATGTTAAATATTAATTGGAACCTCCAAATTTTTAAAATTTAAAATACTATATTATAACAATAAAAGATATCCTTTTCATAGACACTGAACGTATATGTTCATAGATGTGGGGGTCCTTTACTATTTACAACACCTCTGGTGATTGAGTATGTCAAACACCCCTGATCGAAATAATCCTGAACTAAAGCCCTGTTGCATTTCTATCTTTTGTAGCAGTTTTCCTGCCCTCAACTTTTCATCTGCTTGGGAGCCATTCACCTATCACCTCAATATTTCAGAGGGAGCCTTCACTTACTACTTTTATCATCTCTTTCAAGATGAGATAGTGAGCTTGTACTTGTGATCTGCAATTCCATTGAGCAGCACTGGGTCAAAGAGCCGTATTACATCTACATAACAAACATGTAAAACTGGTCAAGACCTTAGAATCCCAGTTATTTTCCACAATTGCCACCATGTGTTAATTGTCGTTAAATGAAGACAACATCCAAAATTGAATTAAACTCACAATGAAAGTTATGGTAAGGAGAAATTCCAACATTTTACTAAATGGTTCACGATTCAAAACACATATATTCTAATTTCTTTAATTCCAGCAATTTTGCGTAAACCTAGTTTATATACCATATCCTGTAGATTTTAATACAAAATTGAAATATAGGTCGTACCATATGGCGTATAATAAACAACAAAAAGGTGTTTTTGTATCATTATTAAAATTTAAAATTACCTTAAAATCCTCACTACTATAAAAGATTTTTTTATAACATTTGGTTCCTTAGAACACTTAGCAATGTTGTATAATGCACCCCAAATATCTTTTCTTTTAGATTCCTCTTTTAATTCCGGGAATACAAAAACATCTAAAGACTACAAAAAATTATGGTCATTTGTTTAAAGTAATACTGAATTAAGTAATTTTAAACCTACATTTTTTAGAAATAATTCAAGGATTGCATCCCAGTTATCTTTATCTGCCAATATTATTTCATCTATTTTCGAAGCCATCCTGGAATTGATATTTTCTTGTCTTGTCAAATATTTTAAAATTATATCCTAAGAGCTAATCTATTTTTCTTTATCACTATATCTGCATTTGTCCTTATCAAATGTAAACAAATCCGGGCAACAAACAATATAGGTTTATGTCAATTCAATCCGCTAAAGCCGGTCACCCATTTTGGATGCAACCAGTTGCATATAATTGCAAACATTAAAAACACATATTTGTATTATTTATTTCTTCTATAGAAATTTTGCCTAGGGAAAAACATACACGTACCAGTTAAAATAGATTGATAATTCAACTACAATTAGTTCCTATAATCGAACTTGGAATCGAAAAATATAAGCGATGTATTCATCGAAAGTTGTCGATGTTAGAACATCGATTACTAACCTGATTGTGAAAGTTTTGTTTTGTCATTCTGAATATTTTGTATATTTTCACGTTTTAAAGATTATCTTAATTTTTCCTATAATAAGTAAGAATGGCCACTGCTATGGATGTTGACTCTGAAGAAATTGAATTACCAACTTCAAGCAGTTCAAAGGGTGAAAAGAAACGTTTTGAAGTTAAAAAAGTAAGTATTCTTAACCTAGAAGTATACCTATTAATTACATTTTTTCTTCTAGTGGAATGCCGTAGCACTATGGGCTTGGGGTAAGTTTAAAAAATATACCTATATTGAATAAAAAACATTAGAAAATTGTAGATATTGTCGTTGATAACTGTGCTATTTGCCGGAATCATATAATGGATTTATGTATTGAATGCCAAGCAAATCAAGCTTCTGCTACTAGTGAGGAATGTACTGTTGCGTGGGGAGTATGTAATGTAAGTATTTTATAATTGTCTGCTTTATTTGATCTATATGTATAGCGCTCGTAATATCCAATTTTGGTGCCTTGTTGTCATCGGTGAGAAGCAGGCTCCTAGCTCCAAACTGCCATATGTACATTTGGCAACAGCGCGCTAGCCGAGCGACTCGAAACTCATACAAACATATGGACATTTACTACGAGGGATGAACAAAATGAACCCGTTATATTTATTTTAAATTTAATTGTAAATTATGATTATTATTTTCAAAAAATACCAAATACATTTATTGACAAATGGTAAGAGGATAGGAAAAATTTTTTTAAAGAAAAATATATCACTTTTTTGTTATTTCTTAATTTATCCAAAAAGATTGTTGTTCGTTGATTAGACCGGTATTTTTACGTCTCTACTAACATATATAATCGAAAAATATCAAAAATTTTTACTGACAAACGGGACCAAGGGGTGAAAAAAATTTTTAAAGGAAAATATATCGCTTTTTTGTTATTTCTTAATTTATCCAAAAAGATTGTTGTTCGTTGATTAGACCGGTATTTTTACGTCTCTACTAACATATATAATCGAAAAATATCAAAAATTTTTACTGACAAACGGGACCAGGGGGTGAAAAAAATTTTTAAAGGAAAATATATCGCTTTTTTGTTATTTCTTAATTTATCCAAAAAGATTGTTGTTCGTTGATTAGACCGGTATTTTTACGTCTCTACTAACATATATAATCGAAAAATATCACCCCCTGGTCCCGTTTGTCAGTAAAAATTTTTGATATTTTTCGATTATATACAGTGTGTCCATGGATGGGGTCCCCAAGGGGGAAAAAATCTTTATTATTCATTTTACGACCAAAAGTCATTCTTTATAAAAAGTTCTGCTTGTTGAGAAAATGGAGTTGCCTTATAAAAATTTTAGATTAAATGTACAGGGTATTAATAAATTATGAAAATATGAAAATGCTTCAAGAGGGAAGTACCATTATTTATTATTTTTAACAAAAATTTTATAAAACAAAGTTGTTTATAAACTAGCATAGAGACTAAATACAAATTTTTAAATAAAAATTCCAATATTTTAAAATTATTCTACACAACTACCTCCCACCTCGACACATTTTTCAGCTAACTTAATAAATTTACCGTACACTTTACGAATGATTTGCGGCACATTCAGTTCATGGATTGCTTCTTCTATGCGCTCTTTTAATATTTCTCTATCATGTGGAAGATTATTTGAGTAAACCTTTTGTTTTAATGCACCCCACAAAAAGAAATCTAGTAATGAAAGATCAGGCGACCTAGCTGGATAATTAATTGGGCCGAACCTCCCTATCCACCTTGCGCCAAAATGATCATTTAACCATTGTCTGACCAAGGCTGTGCAATGAGCAGGACAGCCGTCTTGTTGCCAAAACATATTACTACGAACTTCTGGATCTAAAGTATTAAGAAATGGTAAGACAAAATTTTCCAAAATGTTCAAATACACGTGTTGGTTTAAATTTTCCTCTATAAAATATGGACCAATGATCCGATCCAAAAAAATTCCACACCATACATTAACTTTTTTGTAACGTTGACTTCGTTTGTTTATCACATAATTAGGATTCTCGTAAACCCAATGACGACTATTTTGTGAAGATACGGGCCCATTTGTGCAAAATGTAGATTCATCGGTAAAAAAAATAAATCTATGAAATCTTCGGTTTTCAAGGAACTTTTCACCTATCCATAAACAAAACTCTAAACGTCTCTCTTCATCTCCAGGTTCAAGTGTATGCCGAATCTTTGGCTTAAACGGTATAATTTTGTTTTCCTTAAAAATTACGTGTAATTGACTTTTGCTTAAATCCAATGTTTGTGCACGCTTCCTTAAAGATAATTTCGGGTTATCTAAAACTGACCCTATTGCTAATAATGTAGCTGCGTCATTTTCGTCGTATTTTTTCTTTGATTTCTTTACATTCATCACCGATCCAGTTTCATTAAATTTTTTAAATAATTTTCGCAATGCTTTTTTTGACACGGGCGTATTAGGAAATTTTCCATGAAAAACATCTATAGCGTATTGATAAGACACATTTCCAATACCGTAACATTGTATTAAATAAATACGCTCTTCTTTGGTTAACATTTTCAAAAATACTGACAGATGTAAATAAAATGCTGACATAACATGAACGTATACAAAATCGACTATCTTGATTTTTTTTGTAAAATGCAAATTATTACATGAAAGTAATAATTATTAATATTCTATTTTAAAATATTGGAATTTTTATTTAAAAATTTGTATTTAGTCTTTATGCTAGTTTATAAACAACTTTGTTTTATAAAATTTTTGTTAAAAATAATAAATAATGGTACTTCCCTCTTGAAGCATTTTCATATTTTCTTAATTTATTAATACCCTGTACATTTAATCTAAAATTTTTATAAGGCAACTCCATTTTCGTAACAAGCAGAACTTTTTATAAAGAATGACTTTTGGTCGTAAAATGAATAATAAAGATTTTTTCCCCCTTGGGGACCCCATCCATGGACACACTGTATGTTAGTAGAGACGTAAAGATACCGGTCTAATCAACGAACAACAATCTTTTTGGATAAACTAAGAAATAACAAAAAAGCGATATATTTTCCTTTAAAAATTTTTTTCACCCCCTGGTCCCGTTTGTCAGTAAAAATTTTTGATATTTTTCGATTATATATGTTAGTAGAGACGTAAAAATACCGGTCTAATCAACGAACAACAATCTTTTTGGATAAACTAAGAAATAACAAAAAAGCGATATATTTTCCTTTAAAAATTTTTTTCACCCCCTGGTCCCGTTTGTCAGTAAAAATTTTTGATATTTTTCGATTATATATGTTAGTAGAGACGTAAAAATACCGGTCTAATCAACGAACAACAATCTTTTTGGATAAATTAAGAAATAACAAAAAAGCGATATATTTTCCTTTAAAAATTTTTTTCACCCCCTGGTCCCGTTTGTCAGTAAAAATTTTTGATATTTTTCGATTATATATGTTAGTAGAGACGTAAAAATACCGGTCTAATCAACGAACAACAATCTTTTTGGATAAATTAAGAAATAACAAAAAAGCGATATATTTTCCTTTAAAATTTTTTTTCACCCCCTGGTCCCGTTTGTCAGTAAAAATTTTTGATATTTTTCGATTATATATGTTAGTAGAGACGTAAAAATACCGGTCTAATCAACGAACAACAATCTTTTTGGATAAATTAAGAAATAACAATAAAGCGATATATTTTCCTTTAAAAATTTTTTTCACCCCTTGGTCCCGTTTGTCAGTAAAAATTTTTGATATTTTTTTTATTATATATGTTAGTATAGTTTTTGAATACAGTAAAATGTAACAAAAAAATGATATATTTTTGTTTCAATAAACAACTTCTTAATTAATTTATTGTTGAAAAACTATAATTAAGTCATTATCTTTGTAACACTATAATAAACTCACTATTTTATTCTAAATATATTAATTTTACTGTAATTTGTTTTACACTATTTTCGGAATTATTATGTACCCCTCGTATTGATGTGCGACCGAGACATCATATGTGCGACGTTGCCACATGCACGAACCAGCGCTTGGAGCTAGGAGCTAGCTTCTCACCCGTCTTGTTGTCACACTTTTGCCAGAAATTAAGCGCATAGCGACTCCTACTACTAGACCCAACCCACCTACCATAGCTGGGAGTTTGACCGGATATCTTCATAGTAAAACAAAATTTAATATTTAAAAAAATATAAGAGTCAATATTGTTATTTGGTATTTTCAATCGCAAAGTGCACAATAATGTATGTCCATTTATTATCGATAAACACTTGTACAAAGGTACTTGGGTAGCAGATTCTACCAGATGTATCAGACCTAAATGTAAATTTAGAAGAAATTTGGTTCCAGCAAGATGGTTGTCCAGCTCATAATGTAAAAGAAGTTGAATTTTTGGCTGCCAGTTTCCTGGTCGGCTCATTTGTACCAGAGTTACCTTGATCTCCCGACTTAGCACCAAATTACTTCTTTCTGTGGGGCTATTTAAAAGAGATCACTTATGGACATTTGAATGTAAGGCCTACTATGTTGAATGAGCTGTGGGTGAAATTTAGAACACAATTTCACCTGTTGTGCTTGAAAAAATTTACAATAGGCTGGGTTACTGTGAATACCAAGAAGGTGGTTTGTTTGAGCACCTAGTGATTAATTTTTAGAATTGGTTTTTATTTTTTAGAATTCAATTTTAATTTCAAAAATTTTTATTATTTTTTTCTTGTACATGGAATATTAATTTTACACCAGAGGAGATTAATCTTACAATATTATTCATCATTTCCAATCTCTACGAAATATTCTCTTCAGATTATTAAAAATGTAATAATGATTTATTGAAACAGGATGAATTAAAAAAAATATAATTAGGACTCTGTAATGTTTTCGATATAACCCCTCACTTAAATACTTAAAATTTTCACTAAACTTTTTTATGATCTACAATTTTAGAAGAGAATGACATTATTTAGTATCCATCCATGTTTTGATCTCTAAAAAAAGTAGGAAAACTTATTTATATTCCTAAAATACATGTTTTTTAGATAACATTTCTTGTACACTAGGAATTTAAGTTTCTATGACTATTGTGTTTTCAAATTACCGATTTCTTTTCTAAAAAGGTGCCACAGTATTTTTTTGCAACAATTGGAGACTTCTTAATATTTTAACGAATACAATTTCAATATTTTTATTCTCTTTTAGCATGCTTTTCACTTTCACTGTATATCAAGATGGCTGAAAACTAGACAAGTTTGTCCGTTAGATAATAGAGAATGGGAATTTCAAAAGTAAGCTACTTTTTTTTAATTTAACACAATTAATTATAAATATGTGGAAATTCATCATGTTATTCATATACATGAGTATAAAACGTTGGTTGCGATCATTTCCTTGGTCCTATATGGCTGAATGAATAATTCATGGTATTCATTTGATTTTTTATTAGCACATATAATTAGCGGTTTTAACTCACTATTTCGCTGGGTAATCGTAATCTGAGGAAACTTTGATCAGCTGAGACAATTAAATGTCATGACCATTGCTCAACTAATTTAAGTAAGTTAGAAATTCACTAAAATATATTTTATTGAATATGTAAAAAAAAATTCAAAATGTTGACTTACTTCAATCTTGAGTGTTTCCGCTTTTAATATTTTCCTAGGATTATTATATCTTAAGATTTCATAGGAGTACTTAAGAGCCAACGATACTGTATGAAATCGTAAATATTTGGAAAACGAATTCAGATAATAAGATGATTCAAAAAGTAAGAGATGCAGATTTGTACACTAAAGAGGAGGACGTATCTTCTCTTTTAAAACACTTTTAAATGCCGGAGAAAATGAAAAAAACTCAAAACAAAAAAAGAAATACTTACACCCCGCATGCAGATTTTTTGAGTTCAAAGTTTTGATGCAACTTTTTTTTTAATTTGCATAGCTTAGCAGTAAAGTTACATTTCAAATATTGGTTAAAATTAGATAACAGATTGCGCCTATACCCTAGAAATATACAAATATATAATCTGGCAACAGTGTTGATGCATTTTTGCAGGTTATGCTTTCGGTTTTCCATTCACACCATTATAATTTCTCTCTCGTAAATAAATAAATTTAACCCACCGCAAATATTATTTGCTTGTGCAATGTTCTAGTTGATGTGTATCCCACAAAAGCTATGTTGACATTCGGAATACCACTACAAATAAAAAAATAATTAAAAGAATTAAAATAATTTTTCAATCTAACGCCATTTTAGTAAAAAATTTATATAACTAGAATTTCTTTTGTTAAATTTCATTTCTTCCCGTTCATAAAGTAGTTTTGGTTGAGATCGTATTCGTTTCTCTCTTTGTTCCATGTAATCAAGTGAGAAGAAAGGAGATGTGCTTCTAGTGCTTCTAGTTAGTGTGTTAGTTTGTCTCTCTATATATTTTGAAGACGTAAGGGGGCAAGTGTTTTGAGTCGGAAAAAGTCACGTGATGTTGGCTCTTAATTCTTTACAATATAACCAAAAAAACTCGAAATCATTACCACATAATTTGATGAATGAAAAGATAGGGACGACTAGTTTTGACTATGATAAGTCATCATAAGGTCTACAATAACATAAGTAAAAGTATTGCAACATGTTTAAGCATAAATAAATAAACTTACCTAGTTACAATTAAAAAACCGCAAAAATTAAATAATTAAAATTAAAGCTGACATGTGCTGTTAAAAAGTAAACAGTAAAAATTAAGTAAATTTAGCAAAAGTATGTGGTAAGCTTAACATCATATAAACAATTACTTTTTAATAGGTAATACAAATGATTCAATTAAAAACAACAAAATATGAGTAAACACTTTTAGTACACGTATGCAACTAATAAACCACCGGATACTGTTGAAAAAAGTAAAAATAACTGTAATGGAGCCATCCTCGCGAGATGAAGAGGAAATAAAGAGTCAAAGACTCAAATATAAAACTAGATTAGGTAGGTAAAATAAGCAAGACACCCAAAACATTAAATTATGTGATAATGATTTCAGGTTTTTTGGTTAATCCTCTATACCACATTTAAGCATAATGGAGAATCCTTACAAGATATTCACATTTTATAACTTTCAAATATTAATAACCCGATTAATTTAACTAGGCCACTTAATTTAATATATTTTGATTTCACTTGAAAATATATGTGTGTCCTTGAGTGTAACCTCACAAAGTCCCTCATTATATATATGTAATGATATTATGTATTGAATATCTCAAACTTTTTACTATTTTCTATTAAGCTGCAAATCTTATGCTTTTTGTACTTGCAGCATTTACAATCTTTAGGTTTCGGTTTAGATTGCTGTATCATGGAGCATTGACCATATTCCGCAATAATTTATTTTGTAATGTTTGATTAACTAATGTTAATATATGCAAACTGGTTTCAGTAACTTGGTCTCTAATGACTTTTATTTGCTAATTAACGTGCACAAATTTTCCAGTATAAGGCCGTGACATATGCAAAAGTCGCAACTGTAACCTATTCTGTTTGTGGAAGATTGCGTACTGCAAATATACAGGGTGTACCAACGAAAACTTGATCACACCCCCCATCCCAAAAACTCAGAAACAAAGGAGTTTTTCAAAATTTAAAAAACACGTCAGCTTTTATATGCAAGGGGATGAATTGTCATATAAAATTCATACTCAGAAATCGAAAGGGTATTTTTTTCTCTAAACAACCCATGTAATTTTTTAAAATAATTTTGCGAATATTTTGGATTGAAATATTTATTTGAGGATATCAATAAAAAGAAAACAAATTCAATTTTTTAAAATTAACGAATATTTTGTTCAAAATGATCTTTATGCAATGATACAATCTACTTGAAACTCGTTTTCGTTACTCCAATGTGTTTGTTCAAATATCACTTTTTGTTATGAATTCGTTTTTAAGGCAAAAAGCTTCTTAAAACAGAAAATTCTGAAACACCAATATCAACTTACCTTTGATTTGCGAATTCCTGTATTTGATGGTAATATGGTAGATTTGTACACTTTTCCGTTTTTACTTATGCAGACTCTTTGATATCTGCCTGTAAGATACGATTTTGCGCATTTCTCCTTATTCCGTATTTTTCTAATTTTACTAATAAAATATTTCAATCAAGACAATCATGCTTTGCAAAGGCTTAAAAACATTTCTTCCGCTAAATATTTTTTTTTCAGTTAGTTCTGTAATGTTTTGAACAAAATCAAATATTGCTAATGTTCTTATTCTGCCGTGGATATATCCCTGTTGGTTTTTACTGAATCATTGACAATATCAGCCTCGAGAAGTATGCTTCTTTAAATATTGGTTTAATTAATGATATCTTCAATCATGAGAAAAATGAGTTGTTTTCTACCACTTCTTTAATATGTATATTTTTTTAAATTAATGCTGATGGAATTTCATCATCTCCACTACTATATTTCTTTTTAATATGTGGTATATCAATTATTTCTAGTTCATCCATTTGGTATAGATAAACCGATTCTTGATTTTCTTATAAATTCTCATAAAATGGAATGTTAGGATTGTTTTTCATCAACTTTGGTACTATTTTGGATAAATACTGATTATAATGATGCATAATTTCACTGGTTGTCCTTTTAATTTGATATTCCGATAATGCTGATTTTTCCGTTAATTTGCAAATTGCTCACATTGATTTATTTTTGTTGACAGGGTTTTTTATTTTATTTTTATATGAGAATATAGCGCAATCTACGGATTTCTAACGATTATATCTGAAACCTATTAAATAAAATTTTATAAAGTATTGAAAGAAACATGTAAAAAAATCGCAAAATACAATATATTAATACTAACAAGAAGAATTGCTAAATTTATGAAATTTTTATGAAACAATAATAAATAGCCAAGTTTCATCATTTTTGACAAATTAGATTCCGAGAGAATTAATAACAAAGTTAGCAATTTTCAGGTTCATCTCCCATTTAAAGCATGTAAAACTTCCTGTGCGCTCAACTATTTTCTATTATACAAAGAAAATTTCTTGATAGAATTTTGAAAAAAGAGTTAAGAAAAGTGTTTTTTAAATGAATTTAAAATAAAAATAGCCCTTCACTGTTTTGTATTCGAGATATAATAAATTAAAAGATAATTTCTTTTTCATTTCCATAAGTTCTTCCATAGTCAATGATATTACGCCAAAGCTGCACGCAAAGATATTCTGAAGAAGTGTAGAATATAGAGGCATATTATTCTATTGAAATAAAATATATTTTACCCCATATATACTAAATAACAAACAAAATATTTACATATACATATATCTATATTGAGATGATAAAATTGTGACTATTGGTAGAATTGAAATCAATAATGAAAAGAGAAGAGAATTTGTTTTTTTTTGTTACTATGGATATATGTTATGTTGGAAAAAAAAGAAAGAGGGTATGATGAATTTTTTTATTGTCAAAAGGAGAGAGTAAAAAGTCAGTAAAATTATTATTAGATTTTATATAAATAGTAAAGAAAATTAAAGCGGTTAAACATGAGTTTAAAATTAAAGAAGAAAATCAAAATATCTTAGATGAAGATCAATTGGTCAAGTCTGTGTGACATTGGTATTTTGGAACGTCAATAAAAAGAAGTATAAGTACTTTAAAAAAAAATCATAAAGAGGAGAAGCATCGGTTTAGTGAGCAACACGAAGGAGAAAAGAAAGAAGCAGCGGAGAATCTGTAGAGACTCGAGACTGACGCAAGAAGTTGAGGTTCGCTTTGTGGTTAAGCGAGGTATTGAACAAGACATCGACATCGACATTGTATATAAAGGGTAGAAAATTTAATTCGTTCAGTTAGTTTAAAAAAAATTGGTTTTAAAATTTAGGATTACCACTAGCTTTTTTTTAGACTTTCGTATATAGTGTATTTTTATAGTAAGGATGAAAGTAAATATAAACAGGATTAATATTTTCTATTTATAATTATTATTTATTAATTTTAAATAAATAAAATAAGTCTTTAATTAATATCTGACTTTAAAAAAGAACTTTTTTGCGATTGCCTCATATGTATCAATAAAGATGCCCAAGATTTTGCATTTTTATAAATATTAATATTAAAAATACATCATATAAGCTCTTTTAATATTTTTACATCATACAAAGCTTCATGAAAATTATTATTCGGATAAAGCGCCAAATTTAAATTGTTCTCATTTTTTTGTTGATAATTCTTTTTTAAATAATGATAATGAATTACAAAACTGCAATTTTTTGGCTATCTAAAACTATGTTACTCTGTTACGGGCATTCATGTGTGGAGGTTTTGAATCTGACAACAATAAACACTATACTACACTAGAACTACCTTAATAGTGTATTATGTTACTAGGAGTAGAAGACTCACATTATTTGTTGAGCAAACTGGGCGAAACATATAATGAGTCTTCTGCTCCGAATGACATATACTATTTTTTCTTCGAGCCTTAAAATAAGAAAATAAAAATAAAAAAGATGACCCCACAGAAATATTTCCTATCTAAGCAAATAAAAATAAATAACATTGTAAATAGAGTAGGCTGTTAATTTAATTATCAGATAAGAAATAACAAGTAATGTATTGTAATCTATGTAATCTTTGATTTGAAGAGTTGCATTAACGATGTGAGAATAAAATAAGTTTTAAATAAATAAAAATATTACAATATATTTATTAAATCTGCAGTTTTGTAAAGTGGAAAAATAACGCTAAATATGCAAATGACAGTTCTAATAAATTAATAGGCTATTTCTACAAAACGTGTTACGTAATATATTGTACCGTATTATTATACGCTTGAAGAAAAAAGCTTTTTTATTTGGTTCTCTTCAATCTGGAAGTCTCTCATGATATGCTCTAGTTGAAAGAAAAACAATTTTTGTTACGTTCTCCTAATATCTAAATAATATGTGTTTTCACGAGGGGAAAAAGTTTCACTATTAATATTATAATAAATTGATTTACTTTGTTAGAATTTAAGGAAGTTACACGCAAACTAATATCTAAGCAAATGAAAGTGAAAAATGTCAAATTTATCTACCAAGCTCCACTCCTACTAGGTAAACATTTATCCGAAATTTTAATTTTCATTTAATATCTCGTGTATCTTTGCAAACACAAGGTAATAAGTCAGTAACGAAAGAAAATTATACTAAATCATATTCCAAAACACAAAACATACATATATACAAGTATACTAATAAATAACCTAACCTAACCTAATCGAAAATATTAAATACGCTGTATAACTGAAAGTTAATCTTAAATTGTGTATCTTAACTACTTCCACTTGTGTTTGCAATTTTTTATATCGGTAATAATAAGGGAGTTATTGAACGCTGTCGTAAAATTGGTACACCCTGTATAGTATAAATGTTATGTAAAATGCAGAAATTATGGTGCCAATATTTTTTTAAGCACTTACTAAACTACACATTCATTGAAATGATTAATGAAAATAGTAATTTTATTGTCAATTTTAACAATTCAGAACGGCAAAGGTGTTATTTTAATATTTTGCAAATAGATTGATATTATTTTTGATATTATTATTAGTATGAATCTTACCTTATAAGTTCAGATTCCGATATGATTTAAATCTGACAATGATGAGAACTCTAATTTTGTAAAAATGTATTTGAAGAATTGGGTTTATTGATGTACGTTTGTTTTAGGTATGGTCACTAGTACTTTGGAGGTTTTCAACGCTACTTTTAAAAGATCTTATTAATATTCTTAAAGAGTTGGTTTCTGATAATATAACCTTATTTGGCATTTTTGTATTTAATTTTGATTAATAAATCCTTTAGACTGAAATTTGCCTTTCCTATTCGGATCATATTTCTATTTATTACCGTCTGGCATACCCGTTGACTAAGAGAAATATAACAGCAACACCATCGTCTCCTTACATCAATAATTCAAATGATTTCTACCACCACGTTTTGACAGGCGACGCTGATGTCGAACGTCAGTGAACTGGTATTTGGCGTGTGTAAAAAATAAGTTCGTACTCAACAATCCACGGTAATGAAAACGGCACTCAAGCGGATTAGTTTTTAATTAATCGCGATGTTGAAAATGACCAGCATACCTGGAATTGGCAGAACATTGTTTATATTCTAGCTCAATAAATGGCCTCAAATCTCTTATTCTCAAATTTTTACTGTTTCAAATTTTAAACCAATATTGAGAGTAGGAGAAGAAAATTGTTGCAGTCTGTAGAATTGTTGCCAAATCTAGTTTATTTAGCTTGTTGATGAAAAAAGAATATAGTAAAAAGGTAAAATATTTGTTATTTTTAAACAACATCAAAATAATTTTTTTATTGTTGATAATGATTGATACCTTCATCTCTGGGGTAGAAGAAATGCCTAGTGATTCTCACAGGTCCACACAATTGTTTTTTTTTTTTATTTGTCTGTAGGTGAGTATAGTTAAAAGTGTATTCATACAGAATTAGAAATGTAGGCAAGTAAAGATCACAGAGAGGTATGGTTGGTTTTTTGGTGGCTGAGAGTGCTGGAACACACGGAATTCATCGTTGCATGTCTGTTGTGTATGACGAATACTGCATGTTACTGACAAGCGTGCACGACTGGTACAAGAGATTCAGAGAATCTCGCACATCACCATAGGACCATTCGCGTCCAGAATAGGCCCATCGAGCCATTCATCCTGATGTGATTGCGCGGAGTGATGGTCTTATCCGGGAAGTCCTCAGAGGAAAAAATTCGTGTTCATGTAAGAATTGGCCGTGGTTCCGTACATGCCATTGTCAAAGATCAGCTGCAGTTCCGAAACATTTGCGAGCCGTGTGTTCCACATCAACTACAAGTCGAGTTCTACATTAGTTCGGTTGAAAACATTTAGGCTGTAATTATCCAATATAGCAACATTCTGAATGTAGTGCAAATGAACTTACACACACTCATAAAGAGATAATTTTGAATTTATTTCTTTACATTACAAAATATCCATAAAGAGTAACGCCCCATCATTCAGTATTCGCGTGACTTCATCAACGTTTTCTTGATACTAGAAGCTTTTTGCAATGGTCTTCTCGGATAATCAGAACTGCCATGGTAGATGAAGTTATTCATTACGAAATCGATAAACATCCCAAAACAAGTACTAGAAATACATATGGAATATTAGTAGTTCAAATATTTTATGAGTTTTAAACGAGCAATAATTGTACCCTTATCACGTCCAGCGTGTTCGAACTCTTTTACCACGAGATTTTCTTGAGTGAATGACTTTTGCCGCTGATGGTTTAAGAACGAAATAGGGCAAAATCTGCAATTTTTATCTAATGTATTGTTTACAGACGAAGAACATTTTTCAACAGTAGCAATCATTAATTTTCTTAATAATAACGAATGGGTATACAATAATCCGCATCTTCTAAAGCATTATTTCGCAAATGTGTTTTCTGTTGGGAATGAACATCATATGTTAAATTCAAACTTTAAAACTAATAATGTTAACATAAAAGTATAGATATAATAAAATTCTTAAAACAGATTATTAGAAACAATCTGTAAAATAGAACAATCCAACAATAAAGTAAACATCAAACAGACAAAATTCTTAATGTAAAACACGGAAAATTTTATACAACTAACTACATGGCCGTTTGTATCTGGTTAGATCCGCTTTAAACTGATGTAGACTTTTACTAGTTTTAGTGGCAGCTGTTAAACTCGTTTAGGCCTTTATAAAACAATATTTTCATTGAACTAAATAAATGGTATCTTAGTAGATGGATATTATCCCTTTGTCTGGTAATATATTTACATCACTTTGGAATATTATGAACTAGGAGATATAACTAGCAAGTAAATTGTTAATAAGTTTGACAAATGTCGTTGCTATTCTGTATAACCTGTCCTCTATTGAGAACCAGTGCAATGAATCAAGCATGAAAGAAACGTTGGTGTACCGTTGCACTTCAAAATCACTCTCATGCCACGATTTTCTACATGGCTTGCATGGCCATACTTTTATTGTTATCGAAACCATAGAGCAAGGTACTGCAATAATCAAAATTCAGTGGTATAATTGGTATTGCAAATGGTGGCTTTTGCAGCAATGGAAATGTAGAAGTTCTAGTAAAAAAAATAGTTTCTTACTATTTTTTTTTAATTATGTGTACCTATATGTAATGTGCCTCAAATTATATATTGTTGTCCAGCATGAAACCTAGGTGTTTAAAATCAGTGAGAATCTCAATTTTCTAATTATTAATATTTTATTTATTTATTTGTTTTATTTAACTTCCACCTAGTTCTGCGACCAGGGCTCATCACCGACGCCGGGAGCACGCTACCCCTAACCGGAAATTTTGCTGAATCAATCAATCAATTAATAAAATCACAGTTATGTCAAATTAACATTATTGTTTTTTAGTCTCAATTATTTTTTTAATAGTTTTAGTCTATTTTATGATAAATTCCCGGTTTTGGTTTTTTATTTTCAACAAGTCAACGACGCCATTTCTTGATCTTTTATCATTTGTATTCACATCTATTATTTTTGAAAGTTTTATAGACTTCACGTCTACTTTTACCCAAATTTTTGACTTCATGATCATTCCATTGCTGCATATTTTGTCTATGTTCATAGCGCCTAAATTCCGGTAACTCCTAAAAATTTTAGGTATAGTGTTTATTTTATTTAACATATTAGCTGAAAGCAAGGAGTGATCAGTCAATTTATGCACATAATGAACTACAATTTGAAGGTCTAAGTTACTAAGAACATAGTCAATTAAGCTCTCGCTAGTGTTGGTAATTCTGGTACATTCTTTCACATCCTGATTAATTCCATAACTATTTAGTTTTTGAACCGAGTTGAATAAAAATCATCTTTCATTAAATTTCCCCAAATATTTTTAATGTTTTCAAGAAAAATTGTTTTATATATATACAGTGTGCGGCATTAGTGCGTCGAAGTACGATATATCGGTTATTATTGAAGTTACGAAAAAAAAGTTTTTAGAAAAAGTGTAGGCAGTCTTGAGATTCACATTTTAAAATTAGTCCCAAATATACAGTGTGTTCAGGAACGTAGTGCCAGACAAAAATTTTGTTTTTTTAAATGGAACACCTCGTATATTTTTACATTTTTATAAACTTCTTGCCGAGCTAATTTCAACGATGTATCACACTTCATGTCTATTATGTTTAATAAAGGATCTACAGCCGCCTGAGAATCACATTTTTTTTAATTTAGATGTATGTAGCAGCCAAAACGTTGAAAATCAATAAAAACGGCTTACATGTTCCTATTCTATGCTATGGTATTAAAAAATATTTGATACAGAGTGATCCAAAATTCATGCAGATTTCACTAACACTAAAGTCACTTTTTCAGAAAACAATTATTCAAAAAGACTTTGTTTAGAAGTTTTTCAAACCACTTTCAACCAGAATGCCATAAATAAAAAAGAGAAACACAACATCTTGTTCACAATTATTCTTATTTGCTCACTTTTAGTCGATAGAACACAAAATTAAACATTGATTTGTAATTTACTTCTTTCATATTTTTTTAATTTATATTTCAAATGAAATTTTTAACACGTTATATTTTTTGACTGTTTACACTGAAACTGTCTAAAGTAGGAAAACTTCAATTTGCCATCAAAATTGATTATATTTATATAAAAAACAATTTTTTAATATTTTCCTTTGGTTATTATTACACTTACTTTATAATAATTCACTTGCGTGTAAGTTATTCTTTTTATTAGAGTAATTTTATAACAAATATTCATATTTTTTTAGCCTTGATAAAGGAAATAAGTTTTCCGAAAGTGCGGCGTAGCATATAAAAGTTTTTGATTCTTCGCCCAAATTATTTTGAGGACAACACCAATATAAAAGTTTTAAGTTATATATACAGAGTGGACCAAAAGTCTGGAAACGGCCAATTATCTCGAAAATTGCTAGTCCGAATTCTACAAAATTTTAGATAAGCCTATTTTGGGATACGGAGATTCCAGATTTGACATTTGCAATGTTGCTAGATTTGCCGTATCTCTAATATTAGTCACTTTGGTTTTTTAAATACATCACCCTGTATATTCAGTCATTTTTGGAATCTTCTCTTCAATACGAGTTTACCCATATGTAACACTTATCATTTTATGTAGTCTTGAAGATGTTTTTAAAAAACCAAAGTGACTAATAATATCGGAGAAACGGCAAATCTAGCAACATTGCAAATGTCAAATCTGGAATCTCCGTATCCCAAAATAGGCTTATCTAAAATTTTGTAGAATTCGGACTAGCAATTTTCGAGACAATTACGATATAATATATAGTTTCTGAAATACAAATTAGGGGTGTTAAAGTTATACCTAAGGGTTACAGTACGCCACTGGATGAAGATTTAAAATTGTAATTTACTTTAAAATTTTAGAGAATGAATTAGGAAAAAAATAATTTTCTTTCTGCAACTTTAACACCCTGTATCTCAGAAAATAAACACTTTAAGGGTTTATGTTCCTTGCTCATTATTCATCATTCATCAAAGGCTATCACCTGTTAAGCGTTGTCGGTCGAATATTGGAACACCCTGTATATACAGGGTGAGGCATTAGTGTGGCAAAGCTCGATTTAAAAAAAATGTGATTTTTAGGTGGCTGTAGATCATTTGTTGTAATTAAGTTATTTGTTTATTTTACTAAAATTTTCCTTGTAAAATAACTAGTGAATTAAATATTTAGAAATACAAGCGCTGATTTTCATTACACTCAGTATACTGTAGTTCGAAGTATTTTATTTGACTAATTTGGTATGGTTGAACTCAGAAAAATATGGGCTTTTAATTTTTGATATAAAAATATACCGTTTGCATTTAAATAGATTCTCGATGACGTCATATCTGATAAGGTAGTGGGGGTAAAAATTATTTTTTTTTTGGTAAAACAAAAATAAAAATCGACCTGTCCGAGCTTTACCTCTAAAAATAGTTCATTCGTGAAATAATGAACCGTTTCCACACTTTATGAACGCACTGTATATATAATGAACTTGATAACTTCATCTTGTCATAAGATCATGTCGTCGTGTTTTGTTTGAAATTCATTTATTTGATTTAACAAAACAAAAGCAAAATTTTTTAAAGTTTGAGGAATGAATCTAAAAATTTGTTTAAATAGAGTTAGTTTACTGTCATTTGGAAATAAAAAAACGTATCTTCTTCGAAATACCGTAATCTTTCAAGAATGTTATTATTTGTTCTTAGAATAAGTTATTAATTACATATGAGAACCATCTAGTTCTAGCTGGTGAGTCAATTATTTTTCATTTCTTTTCGAGGGTTTCTATTATTTAATTATCATAATTTGGTTTAGGAATGTGTTTAAGGGTTTTTCACTTATGTAAATACCTAGGATGCGGTCTTCTTGAGAGTTATATTCTGTTTCGCCGTCAATGTTTTCATTAGGATCAAATTCCTGCAAGTACTGATTCTATATCTGGGTCATTTGGTTTGGGAGAGTTAGTATTATTATGTGTTTTTGACGTCGATGGAGTCGAATCGAGAGTGTCTTGGTTAAGTAAGTCAGTGTAAGTTATTGTCGAGTTAATGGTAAAATTTTAATGAAAGTGTTGCGTAGATTGAACCATAGGTAGAGTATTTGATTTGGAATTATCTATATGATAGATTTCAATTTTCGATAAAGAATCAGCGTTTGTATTAAAAGATACTTTTTTATATAGAGTTTCTTAATCGAATTCCTCTAGTTTTACTCTCCATCGAACTAAACGGGAATTTGGGTCTTTTAGGAACATTACATTACCCATTGTAAGGTTTTATGGTCAGTTACAATTTTGAACTTATGGCCAAATAAGTAAAGTCTAAAGTGTTTCGTACCCCAATCTACTGCAAGTAACCCTTTCTCTATCGTATAATAGTTCTGTTCTGCAGCGTGGAGTGGTACATAGGCTATGGGTTTATCGTGACCAATAGGTCCAAGCAGTGATCAATGATAAACGAAAGACAGTGTATTTTGCCGATAATTTTTTTTAATAGCTGCCATAAATAAATCCGGAAATTTGAATTCGAAACCAATCAAAAATCAGCAGTCGGAATTTTCTTTATCTCTTGACCGTTATTTTGAAGAAATTTATCACGAATGGATTTATAACAGAATTAAGACCGATACATTTTATATTGTGCGAATACCACAAGGCTCACATCTGGGTCCTCTTCTGTTTAACTTATATGTGAATGATATTGCATCCTGTTTTGTATTTGCCCTCTTCCTAATGTTTGCAGATGACTTAAAATTTTATATAAGAATAAAGAACGACTCTGATTACATAAAATTGCAAGCCGATTTAGATCGTCTCAGCAACTGGAGTGAAGTTAACGGAATGGAACTTAATGTTAAAAAATGCCATCTAATGGTCTTCAGTCGTATCATATATCCCACAGAACAAATAATCCACAATATAAATGCTTGCCCTTTGGAATCGGTGTCTCAAGTTAAAGATCTAGGAGTTGTCCTCCATTCCCACTTATCTAACATACCCCACATATCATTGGCAGTCTCAAAATCCCTCCAAATGTTAGGCTTTATTAAGCGATGTGCTAAGGATTTTTTAAAGGTAGCTTCAATTAAAATATTGTTTTGTTCACTTGTGAGGCCCCATTTGGACTATTGTTCATGTGTCTGGTCCCCCCACTACAATGTTCATATTCAAGCCATTGAAAGAGTTCAACATAAATTTTTAAAATTCGTTTCATTCAAGCAACACCGTGGAGTTGAGGATATTAATTACTCCGATATTGAGAGTTCCCTTAATATTACCACCCGTCAGATCAGACGTATGCACAATGACCTTACCACATTCTACAATCTACTCCACGCATATAGCTTCAGTCCAGAACTATTGGGAAAAATCAATATTCACGTTGCTTTTAGACAAACAAGGCTTATTCAGCCTTTCCATATTGGACAACATCGGACTAACTACAGACAATTATTTTCTACCACGGTCGGCTAGATCTGCTAATCAGTATGCGGACAGATTGGATTGCTTCGACTGTCAAAAAGTCTTTAAATCCCAGCTTAAATTATGTATGTGAAATGTTGATGTCTCCAGATAATTTAATTAATTAATTAATTAAATTTAATTATTTGTTTCTTATATTTATATTGTTAATATTATGTATTTTTATATTGTAGGTTAGGTCTTATATGTTCCTTTGTACATTACTTATGTTTTGTATTTTAAATTGGGCAGTTGCTCGTAGATAAATAAATAATAAATAAATAATTTTTTTTTAATTGTTAGCTAGGAATTATCTAACCGAAAACCAGTTTTACCGAGTATTCTTTTAACTGATAAGGAGTTGTAAACGATGACCCGATATTCGATACCAAATAAAGGTAGAATTTTATTATTTATTTAAGAACATGTTAAAAAAACGAAACAAAATAATAGTAAATAAATCCTAAACTTAGAATTGACATTACTCCGACGATTTTAATTGATTTTCACCGTAATTTTGAAAAGTGTTAGTTTTGTTTTTAAATATAGGGGCTGTTAAGGATATCTGGAAAAGCAAGTGATGTCATCCTGGACTATTGTTTTTCTAGAGGCTGTCCACCTATTTAGTAATTAGAAGGTAATTTATCACTTGAATACGACTCCGTCTTGATTTCCGTTGAGGCTCCGTCTATCTAATTGGAATGTTTACCGAGTAGGGGCCTCCCATTATACCTATTTCTCACACCTACGGAGAAAATTGAATCTAATACTCCAAAGGAATACCGTTGGAGATACCGTTACAAATGGGACAACACCCTCTCCAGTAAATTGGTTTACAAGTCATGGGCGATCCGTCTGACGTGCAGAATAATTTTCTAGCAGTGCCAAGAAGATCCCCAATCGAATATCCTGCAATTTATGCAGGAAACGTGGATCCTCCTCAAGAACACTCCGGATAAAAGCCGATCCACTCATTCCAAGAAAGAAGATAGCCGGAAGAAAAGAACAAAAGACTGCCAGAAAACTCTAAGAAACGAAACCGAATTTGCCCAAAGTGAAAGATTTTTTTTCTAGATCATGCTCAACAGGAACTGAAGGTAGTTTTGCCATCCGAATTAGCAGAAAGGTTTTGAAAATTTCCTCTCCGCACTCGATAAAGGACACTTAGATGAGGAAGAAATTGTTGGATCCTGTATTGGGTGTCCGCTGACTACTGTTACGCCGACTCCTGATTTGTAAATCACTGACCAAGAGAAATTGGTGAGAAGGTTTTAGTAAACGATACAAAGGGCGCCCTGCCGAACGCCGTCCTGTAGTTTTGTTCTAGGTCCAGTATTAAATGAACATCCCATTGAGGGTTTTGTTATGATGTCGTTATGTGATTGATACCGTTTGATAGTATTATCACGTTTTATCCGATGTAATTCACTGTTCCTGTTATCATGGCCAATGAAAAATGCGATGTTCTGGACCATCCGGATGGTTTATTGTTTTTTTTTGCATTTGTTTTAGGATTATTTTTCTGTTGATTTTCTGGACGGAGGGAGTGGAAAATAATGGTAATATGAACACGCGCACAACCCATCGTCCTATAACCATTAGAGAGTAGGTTTGGTGTATGGTAAGATTGTTTTTTTATTTATTATTGTATTTTCTTTTAGCTTTTGTACAATTAGATAGGCTAAAGGGAAAGTAATGAGAGATGCAAACTAAGGCAGTCTGACGAAGACTATGAATACACGTAAGCCCTTTGGGTGGAATGAGGAAATTGGAGAAAAGAGAAAGAAATGTCTCAGACTTAAAAGAGTAGTCACACGTAGGAACGGACGCCTACCTAAATTTTTTTTTAGCACTAAGATAGTTATCTTATTAACTGGTCGTAAGTTCAACCATTAATTTTTTTCTCATAATTCTTACCCTAGGTACTTATCAATACTAAAGTCCATTTACTAATGTCTTCAGTTGTTCTGGTTACTAAGTGTAGAATATATCCAATTCACCTGTACACTATGTTCTGCTTGCACAACATGATACAAGCTCATCTTGTTTGGTCCTCTTCAGTCTTCGGATATGGTGTTGATTATCCAGCAGCTGAAGAGCTTCTGCATTATCATGGAGATAAAGGCTTCCTTCGTGCTTCTTAGCAAACCTTTTAATCTCTTCTTTTATTGTTAGTTTACCGAGATCTCTATGAATATCTACATTTCTTACATACCATGGGGCATTTACGTAAGAGTTTATTCTGGAAAGTCTGTATAATTTTGATCCCCATAATTGTATACCACATAACCAAACCGGTTTAAATACCTTATTGTATTCTAGATCTCACAATTAATAAACCTAAACAGAATTTTATTAATACCCGAAATTTAAAAAATTTAGATATAACCAAATTTAAAAATGATTTGTCAACAATACCTTGGAATGATATTTATTACATTGAAAACATAAATGAAAAAATTAGATTTTTAACCGACAATATAAATTTACTCTTTAATACACATGCACCTTTAAGGATAATAAGACTCAGCAAACCTTCATCACCTTGGTTAGCAAATAATTTGAGACCAATAACCAAGAACGCGATAAAGCTTTGACTAAATTAAAATCATGAAAAGTATTGATAACTCGAATCATTATAAGCAGTGTCGTAATTTTGCATTAGCTTTAATCCGTAGAGAAAAAGTAGCATTTTTAAATAAACTCCTACATGAAAAAACGAAAAAGTATTATGGCAAGACCTGCGTAAAATAAAAATTAGTGCTCCTAAAGTTAATTCTGAATTACTCATTAATTTATGTGATCCCAATGCCATTAATGATTATATTATTAGTATTTTTTAAAAATCTGACATATGTTCAGAAAAAGTACAGCTTTATGATAACAATAAATTCAATAACAATATTTTCAATTTTACTTTAATTGATCAAAATATCATACTTGACGTGTTTCATTTTATCAAGTCGAATGCCGTTGGTGCTGATAAAATTTCTCTCTGTATGTAAAAACTATGTTTGCCTATTATTCTTGACCATATAACTCTTATAGTTAATTGTTGCTTACAGTGTGGGTATTTTCCTAAGATCTGGCGGGAGTCGGTGGTTTGTCCTATTCCTAAAGTAACTAATCCTAAAACGGTGCAGAACTTGAGACCAATAAGTCTTCTACCAGTATTATCCAAAATTCTGGAACGTGTTGTTTATATTCAGTTATATGAATACCTTACAAATAATAATATTCTACCTTCTCAACAATCTGGTTTCCGCAAAGGTTACAGTACTACCACTGCCTTAATAAATATAAATGATAATATTGTTAGAGCTATTGATAAGAAAATGGGAGTTTGGTTAGTCGCTTTAGGTTTTTCAAAAGCGTTTGATTTAATTGATCATGAACTACTGTGTGCTAAACTTAAATACTATGGTTCCGATGTTACTGTTCTATCTTTTTTTAAATATTGTTAACCAAGCAATGATATATAAGTATATCTTATTACGTTTGTATATGTATTTCCGAAATATTTTGTATTACATTTTTTATTTTATTTTTTGTTTTTAATTTTCATGTTAGCCGGGAAGGTTAAGAGTTAAAGAGTAGCTTTAAGCTAATCTTCGGCTTCCTGGTGCACACTTGTTAAATAAAGACATATTATTATTATTATTATTATTATTATAAATAGATATGTAAGCATAACTATTCCTTTTCTGGGTACATTTTTCAGGATTTTTCCTGTTATCAGATCATAGCCTGGTGCTTTCTTTGGATTCAGGTTTGTTCTTATTTCTTCTACTATTTCCTTTGATGTAACAGACGAGATGTTTTCTGATTTATTATTTTCTACTTCTTCTAATGTGTTGTTAGTTGGTGATAAGTTGGGAGTAAATGTTTCAGCTAAATTATCTGCAAAAATGGCTGCTTTCTGTTTATTATCTTCAGCCCACTCGCCTTGTTCTTTTCTAATGGAAGGAATAGACATTATTGGTCTCTTAATTCTTCTTGTAGCTTTCCATAAGGAGTCATCTGTGTCTTCTTCAGCTGTTAGGTTTTCCAGATAATATTTTATCGAGTCTTCGTTTATTTTTTGTATGTCTCTCTTTAAAGTTTGTGTTTTGTTGTTGAGAATATTCTTATCAACGAGATCTTTTGTTTGCTGCCACCTACGTCTGGCTATCCTTTTCTCTTTGACCAGTTTTCTGATCTCAACTGGGTAATTTATACCTTTTGTAATATGAGTGATTGATCTCTTTAGTATTTTCGAAAGCTGTTGTTTGTATTAATCTGGTGAAGTTCTCAGTTTCTATTTTCAACTGTTCTGTTGTTCTTAACTTAATGCTTAGATTAATCTTTTCTTGTAAGTTTCCTTTGAAACTTTCCCAGTCTGTGGTTTTATTCGCTAGTACTGGTCATGTAGTTCTTTTAATTATTTTTTCACTCAGTATTAATATAACCGCCGAGTGATCAGAGTCTAAATCAAAGTTTTCTTCCACCTCAATGAAATTTGGTGAAAGTTTTTTTGAAATAAAAAAATCCAATATATCCGGAACTTTGTTTCTATCTGATGGTCAGTACATGGGTTTGCCTCTGGAATGATAATTTCCAGCTATTTCTTTAATAGCTTTCCTTAGTTCACTCCCCTTCGTTGTAATTAATTTAGATCCCCAATCTGTGTGCTTGGCATTAAAATCGCCTCCTAATATAAATCTGTTTCCTGGATGTTGCAATATTATTTTATAGTCTTCTGTCTTAAGGTTATGTCTGGGTGGGTAATAAACAGAGCCAACTCTTAGATTTTGTTTGGTAGATTTAATTTCTACCATAGAAAGTTGAAACTTTGTACTCTGTATATGATGCTCTTCATGATGGTTCATAGATTCTCTGATAATTACTGCACTTCCCCCTATTGCTTGGTTGTCGGGGTGAATTACATGGTATGTTTTGTAACCAACTAATTCGTGTCTTTTATTTATAATGCCATTCGCATTCCAAGTAGCAATTCTTAAATATTTTTTATCCATAGACTTACTTTTTGTTTGGAATAGTTCCAGTTACCATACCTTCAACTTTGTCTAGTCTAGAGTTGATATCTTCTATTGCTTGTGTATTTTATCTCATTTGGGAGTTTATTTGGTTCATCATTGGCCATTATATTTTGCAGCATTTTCATCATCTGTGTTTCAGATTTACGGTCTGCTGTATTTTCTGTCTGTTTCTTACTAGTTATGTCAGAGTAATAACTTTTTTGATCTGTTTTAGTAGAGGTAAAGGTTCTTGGTCGATTAAATTGTCTTTTATCTTTCACTAAATTATTTCTTCTTTTTTGTAGTTCTTCTGCAACGATCCATCCTCTATATAGATCGTAGGATGAGCTTCTTTGCAATTTATACATTTTGGTGGTGAATCTGTTGTTTTCTTGCAAACTGCTGTCAAATGATCTCCTGCGCAATTAACTCACATTGGTTGTCTATTACAGTATTTTTGTGTATGCCCGTATCTTTGGCATTTCTTTCACTGTGGAATTAGTTTATTGCTCCTTATTGCTTCTATTTTCACTTTCATATGGTTCAGGTATTGTTTATTATATATTTTATTTATATCTTCGTCATTATTATACACTACTTTCCTCTTTATTTTTCTTTAGCTTCTAAATTACTTCTATGATTTTGAATCCTCAATTTTGCAGTTCAGAAAATATACTGTTTGTTTCTCATGTTGGATGAAGATTTTTCACCTTGACTTTTATCGGTCTGTTTGCCTTGTTTTCGTATGTGTGCCATTCTAGGTTAGCATCTTCTACTTTTTTCTTAATTCTCTAAACACATTTTCGTGATCTGCGTTTACTTTTATCTCTTTGGAATTAATCATGCGGGTCGTGCTACCCAGTTTTTCAATTTGTAATTGGTTTTTGATTATTTCATCGCTATCAACATTACTGAGAATAGTAGGAGGGGGTTTTATTATTTTTTTTTTATTTCTTTTGTTCTGTATTCTTGCGGTTACATTTTTTGTTGCTGTTTTCTGACTTCTCTGTGCACTCTGAAGCCTTTTTTTCTTTTTGTTTTTTGCTAGAATTCAGTTTTCCTAGATACAAGTGCTTCTTCTTCATCCGAGTTTATTAGACTGTACGAGTTTTCCTTGCTGACAGGATTTACTTCTTCTATTTTTTTCTTAATACAGCTACTTCTTCAAATGCATTTTGAAGCTGAAACTGTAGATTACAAATAATATGTTTCTCTGTTTGGACCACCGCTAAACGATTTGTTGGCGTGAGTGCACTTGCGCTGTTTTCAAAATCCATTGATGGCTCAGGGTTTTACTAAGAGACAGGATTTTCCTTATTTTGTTCCATTTTTTTTATTTGTTTATCAGCTATTACCAATTTAATTGGTGTATTTATTGGCAACACAAATCGTTCTTATGTTACAAACCCACATTTCGTTGAACTTGGGTTAGCACATTTTCAGAGTAATGAAGGTCGCTGTACCTCCTTATTCATCAGTTTTGCACTTTTCACGATAGCTGTTCAATGTAATTGGAGCCACACATGTCCCTTCTGTTTGAGTGCCGAACAATTATTCCTACCTAGAAATGTGGATGTAATAGAGGAAGCAAGGGTGGACCTTAAGAGATGTAGGAAAGAGCTACAGCGCCTAATTAACACTACCAAGAATATGCAAATTGGACGCTTTAGGTAAAGAATTAGATGAAGATATCTGGGGGAAAGGATATTAAATAGTGATGAAAAAGTTGGTGGGATATGCCCCATTTAATATTGAAACTGAACAAAAAGTTAAAGTTGCCAAAGAATTGTTCCTAGAAAAAACAAAGACGTGGAGAAAACCTAGGACCGAAGAGATTGCTGACCAATTTACTGAGGCCGAAATGAGTACTGTAATAAAGAAGATGAAGACCGGACCCAGGACTGGATGGCATTCCCATGGAAGCTATAAAGATCTCAGAAGAAATGCCTAGAACCTGGGCATCAAGCAAAAGAATGTAAAAATATTCCGAAATGTGTAATGTGTACCGAAGAGGGGCATCGAGCAGACCAGACAAAGTGTCCAAAATATAGAACCCTGAAAATAAATAAAGCTAGACTGCTCTCCAGGGTAAGGTCAATAGCGGATAGCGTTTTTAGCTATGGGAATTAAAGTACTCCAAACAAACTTAGGGCGGGAGAGAGCTGCGCATGACCTATGCCACAGCAAAGTTGATATACTTGTTGTAGGCGGACCAAACAAGAAAATCGTAGAAAGCAATCAATGGATAAAAGATAAAAGAACTCAAATATGAAACTAGCGGATTTTAGAGAGACAGTGGACACCATCATGGAGGATGCACGCGGAAGACTAGGAGGTAAGATAATAATAGGTGACATAAACGTAAAATTTCCACTATGGGGTTCGCCTCAGTAAAAGAAAAGAGGAGAGTACTGGAGCAAGTGGCTTGCTATGCTCAATTTAGTGATCCTAAATGATGGCAAAAAACTTTCCTTCGTAAAGGGACTGTCAAAGTCATACATAGACATAACATGCTGTACCAGCAACATACAAAATGAGATAAGAAAATGGGAGGACCTAATAGACGAAACTATTATAGGCCACCAGTACATACTGTTCGAAATTTTTTACAATCGAACCAGGAAAACACCGATTTTGATGAACAAACCTTCCTGCGACTGGACTGCCTTCAAGAAAATTGTCATTCTAAGCTAAAAAACAACGAGCAAGAACGAAATCTAGAATGGATCATAAAGGAAGCATACCACGCAAGCTTAACGAGATCAGAAAGATCGAATACAACCTTTTGGTAGAATGATGAAATTAACGATCAGCGTTTTTATTTCGATAAATGCGAAATTAAAAATGTCATATTTTTTTATTTTAAGGATTTTTGGATGTTTCCAAACTTCTCCCTCTATTTCCCGGTTAACGGAGAGTTATTGCGATATCATATTTAGCCGGTATTTTCATTGTCGCCTTGAGTATCTCTGTGCAAAATTTCAGCCAATTTAAAGGGATGTAAAATTTTCGGCAATTTTCATTTTAAGGAGGGGACGTAAATTCACAAATGCTAATAAAAGATTCTTTTGAAAGAATGCAATAATTTGGAATATTTCCCAATGATTATTTATACTTAGCAGGACTAATTCAAAAGGGATATTACCAAAAAGTGAAACAACATCCAAACTAATTAACACATACTTATTTGGAAGTTGAAAATAATTAATGAATTCTGAAAATTGAAAGCTATCAGTTATATAATTATTATTATTTTTATTATAAGCTAATGTTAAAGTGTCTATAATGAATTTAGCTAATTTACTATTTGGTGCATCAATAGAAGAAACAATAGGTCTAATACTAAGTTGAGGTTTATGAATTTTTGGTAGAGTATAAAATTTTGGGGTCTCACCATTATAAAAAGTTAAATTTTTACCAACTTCTTTTGTGATTTCACCTTCACTTTTTAATTTTTAAACTAATTTATTACTTTTTTGTTGTATGGTAGAAGTTGGATCTTTATTAAGTTTTTTATAATAAATATTATCACTAAGTAATATTTCAGAAAGACTGTTATATTGTTCTTTATACATCAAAACAGTAACATTACCTTTATCAGCTCTAGTTACTATGATTTCAGGATGTTCTTTAAGAAAATTTTTAGTACTAGAAAACCATTGATGTAATAATGAAGTATTTTTAATGTTTTTATGTAAAAAATTAGTAATAAATAACATTACTGTCTTGAAAACGTAAAATGTTCTTTTTATCTAAGTTAAAAATGTGATTTATTGTACATTCTATATCTGTAAGTAATATTTTTATACTGATGTCATTTCTATCAGGTGGAAGGCAAAATTTTGGACCTAAAGATAATAAATTTTTAACGTCGTGTTGGACATCAACAGAAGTAAGATTTGTTAACCAATTATCTTTAATAATAATTTTTAATTTATTATTATTAATAAGTTCATTAATTTTATGGGAATTAATGTTTTTTACTTCATGAAAATTAAGATTATATGTAATTTTTTGGTTTCTTTTAAATTCATCCCAAGTATGTATTGGGATACTTTTTAAAATTTCAATTTTAGTATTTTGTTGTTCTATCTTTATTTTGTTGATGTGTCTATATGTTATTTTTATTTCAAGATTTAATATTTTGTTGTTTAACCTCTTATTCAGTTGAATGGCAAGTTGCATTGATCTTCCATCATGTATATCGATTAGTTCTTGAATTCCGTTGGTTTTATTTTTTATAGTCCTTTATTTCTGCACTTTAGTAGAAAATTCCTTCTGTTAATAAATTATGATGATTTAAAATTTCGTTATATATATTTATTTATTTACACTGTTCTACAGGTAACAGGTACCCAATTACAGAGCAGGAAAAATCAGAACAATTAACAATAACAGAACATATAAGATAAAAGAAAATTTGTTTACATACAAAAAAATCTAAGATTTAGAAAAAAAAAATACTTTTTAATATCCCCTAATTTACAAGCAACTATATCTATATCAGAGCTAATTAAGTTAGTTATACTAGACATTGTATGAATCGGAGAATTTTTCAGAATATTGGTACGAGGTACACTTGCATAAAAAGTCTGTGTTCTTCTAGATGTGATCCTTGGAACAGAGATATTAAACATCCCCAGTAAGTCAGTACAGTCAATCATGTTGTTTAGTATTTTAAATGTGACGATTACGGAATGATAGTTGCGCCGTATTTCAAAGCTGGCATATTATGTCTTTGTAACAATTCTGCGTGGCATATGCCAATCTGCGGATATATACCATCACATTTATAACTCAATAATTTTAGGAAACGTCTTTGAACGGCTTCGATGCGATCAATGTGATAGTGGTACATCGGACTCCACACAACTGCAGCTTACTCCAACTTGGACCGTATAAATGCATAATATAGGCTTTTTAGGATAGACACATTTTTAAAATCGCGGCTGCAACGCGCAGTAAATCCGTACGTTCGATAGGATGATTCTAGAATGTTGTCAATGTGGTAGGTGAAAGATAGTGCTGCATCGAAAATAACGCCTAGATCAATGAAAGTTTTAGGTCGTTGAAGGGAAATATGAATCATGTAGTTGAAAGTTAAGAAATTGGTTTTTAGACCAAAAGACATAATATTACATTTAGCCGGATTTAATAAAAGGTTATTACGTTTACACCATTCAACAACACGCTCCAGATTCTTAAAGAGATTCTCACAGTCACCAATGTTTTTTACACAACTGTATAATATCAAGTCGTCGGCATACAATAGATAGTTGACGTCAATAACACTGGCAATGTCATTAATGAACATGTTAAATAACAGAGGTCCTAAATTAGATCCCTGGGGGACGCCAGATGTGACTATGTATTCAACAGACTTAAAGCCATTAAGTTGAACATATTGCTTCCTATCGCGTAGATATGATTCAAAAAGTTTTAACAAAGCCGAAGCCAGTCCAAAAGAGGTAAGTTTATCCAAAAGTATTCCGTGGTCTAACTTATCGAAGGCTTTAGAGAAGTCTGTATAGATTACGTCAGTTTGAACCTTGTTGCCGATTGATTCAGCTATGAACTGAGTAACTGTTATGAGATTGGTGACTGTGGAGCGTCCCCTGATAAATCCGTGCTGATTAGGTGTAATTTTCCTACTGACATGATGGTATATTTCTTCCTCTAGTAATATCTCAAACACTTTACAAAAATTGCAGATAATAGAGAATGGCCGGTAATTTGATATATCTTTCTTATCACCTTTTTTTAAAAATCGGACACGCTTTTGAGGATTTCCACATGGATGGAATTGTGGATGTTTTCAAACAGATATTAATTAATACTGAAAGCGGTCGTGAAAGGTCTGCAGCACAATCCTTTAGTACGAATGCCGGAATACTATCAGGACCCGTGGTCATTTTTGGCTTAAATGAATGTAAGACCCTGTGTACTTCTACTTCACTAAAACTCTTAATATTGAGGTGGGAAGTGAGAACATTGTGAGAAGTAGAACAGAATGCTGTTGAAGCAGAGAAAGATTGGCTAAAGTAATCAGCAAAGTTGTTTAGGATATCAAGAGGATTTTCCAATATTTTATTCTGATATGACATTACTTCTGGCGTTTTAGTATTTATAAAAGCCCAAAACTTACTAGGATTATTAGAGATTTCTGATTCTGATTTTTCAACAAATTTTTTGTAAGCGATATCGATATCATGTTTTACGTTAGATCTAATCCGTTTAAACTCCTCAGAAGCATGCACATTATTTTCACGTTTATATATACGCCAGAATTTAGTTTTTTCACGCAATTGTTTGATAACAGACTTATCAAACCAAGGTGGATATTTATTTTTCGATTTTAATGAATATTTGGGGCAACAGCGGTCGAACACATTATATAGTTTCCCATAGAAATATATGCAGGCGTCATCTGCATCTTTAAATGCATCCAAAAAAAGTCCAGTCAATACTCGACATCAACTCATACATTAGCGGAAAATTAGCCTTTCTAAAATTGTAACTATTCTGGAAGGAAGATTCGAGGTTGCTTTTACGATTTATTTTGGACTCTAATGTGCAAGTGATCTCAAGAGCAGGATGATATTTATCCTCTGTAACAAACGGGTCTAATGATTTTTCGACTAAGCAGTTACCTCTAAAGAAAACAAGATCAAGAAGTCTGTTTTTATGGTTAAAAACAAAATTACTTTGTGTCAATTCAAAAAACTCTGAGAAGTTATTGATGATGGACGTTTCTTTACTTGTTGTTCCAGAATTTAGGTTGTCTGCATAGGTTGTAATATTAAAATCACCAACCACCAAAGCAACGCCATCATATAATATGTGCAGTGACTCTAAAGCTTCAAAAAATTGTTCAAATTTAGTTATAGGAGTGTTTGGTGGTATATATAGATTTAAGAGATAGATGCATTTAAATGATATTATTATTTTTACTATGATAATATCAATTAGTTTAAAAGTTGGAAAAGAGTAGTTTGCCAAATCGACTTGCATTGATGCAATATTATCGCGCACGCCAACTAGAACACCTCCCCCCTTAGTAAGTGAAGTTGTCAAAAAGTCTCGGTCCAACCTGTATATATTGAAGTTATCTGGAAATAATTCCGAGTTGTTTACCGATGTATCAAGCCAAGTTTCGCTCAGTGCGAAAATCTCGCACTCACATTGAATTAACATATTAAAAACCTGGCTAGTTTTTGTCTTTAAACCTCTGGTATTTTGATAAAACACAGATAATGTTTTCGGACTTTTAACGATACTTGACCTGGAGTCACTTACACGTACGAGGGGAGTATGAGAATTAACCTGTAATGGCTATTTGGATATAAATAGTTTTTCTTTAAATCTTTTACAAGATTCAGTATAAGAAACACATTTCTCCTTTTCCCAGACCGCATGGTTTGTATCAACATTTTTATCTGATAATTTCAAACAATTCGAACATTTTTTATCTTTTGACCTGCATTGTTTAACCTCATGTGCTTCGCTGCATATTGGACAAGAGACAGTTTTGTTACAGTTTCGCGAAGAGTGCACTCTGAACCATTTGCGAATATGTTGGAATTAGCAGCTAAAAGATATTTGTGCAACTCGTCTGCTGAAAAATTCTCCGTCATACCTACTATTCAAATGCGAGGATGAATCCGAGTAACTTCTTTAACTTCATAACAGTCAGCCATTTTGTCTTCCACTACATGTCTTAACTTTTCATTATCTGCTGGATTCAGACATCCGATCAGTATTCCGCCATCTTTAACAGACTTCACCTTGGATAATTGAAGATTTTCAGTAGTAGGATTGAGATGCCGCAAGATATCTGATTTCGTTTGAGTCAACGATTGATTATTGTTTTTCGGCCTATTAATAACAGCAGATTGCGATCGATCTTTGAGCTCATCAGCATATTTAAGAGGTTGACGCAACGGGGAGAAATTACTAGAAATTACTCCGAAGTCAGGTTTCATTGACAGAACTCGGGTTTTTAAAGTACATACTGCTTCATCAATTTTAGATTCCAGTAAATTTTGGATTCCATCGGAATTAATAACGATGCAACTTTTGACACAATCCGGGCATTTCCAGGACAGCCCTGGTATTCTTTGAAGAAGTTCCAATAGATTATCTGTTTTTGTGATACAGATAACATGATAATGGTTTTTGCAGCCTTCACAAGAAACAGACGGTCGGGATCTGCTAACTGCCGATAATGTACAATTAACCATTATGAAAAAATCATAATAGAACCAAAAACACCTCGACCTTGATTTTATGATCAAACACAGTTTTCACACTTTGAAGTTTTATAGCAAATTTCCACAATTTTTGACACAGTTTTACCACCATTAAAATCAAAACACAGGAGCTTGGTATTAATACGACGATTTTACGACAATTATACCAACAAATATATACGAGTATACATTAATTAGCGATTCTGACCTTCATTCTAAATGTTTAGATACTTAGGTCGAACACATTAAAGGAAGCCAATTTCTATCTGGAAATTGTTTTCGGACAATTGTCTGGATACCATGGACATATGTTCTTTTCCAGAAATATCTGAGGTATCGTCTGCTAGAATGCTATAAGCTATAAGTTTTTTCATTCTTTTGAGAATTTGTTCCTTTATTGTAACACTATATTTACGAAAAGCACCTTTGAGTCGACCTGAATAAACTAACCATGGTGAATACGTGTTCAACCAAGTGTTTGGTATCTAATGCAGAATCATAATTCTTTGGAGGTACCCAGCCATTTTGCAATCATGATAAAGGTCGTCCTCAGTTTCATCCTGACTTTCTGACACCTTGGTTTAAATTGTAGAAGAGATGGAGGGTTCGCCAATCGCAGTGTTTGAAGCAAAGAGAGGTTGGACTTCCTTGTCTTCATCGCTACTGCTATTAGTACTGGTACTTTTCTTTGTTTTTAAATTCACTATAAAAATAAAATACATTTTTTATCAAATGTAAAATTACGTTGCATAGGTTGCAATTGTGTCCCCGATAAGAAGATTCTAAGGTAAAAAGATATAAAATGTCTTCTAAATAAAAATAGAAACAAGAAAAATAAAGATAAAAAAAAATATTCAGCAGCTTCTGACTTAACTCCGGCGACATCGCACCAATCGCTCTTAAAATTCTACAAAAAACGTCTTGCTCTAGTTTTATTGGCTAAGATATTTTATAAATATAAGGAAATTAATAAAATACCTATCCTTATAGCCCAATTGTAAATACTATTTTGCAAATCATTTTTTTAGTTTTATGTACTACTAATATTCTTGCAATACCATTAACAAGTATGATGTTTGTTTAATTTTTATTTATTTTTCATATATGGTAATGTACATATTTAATTTTCCACAATAGAATGCATTCCATAGAAAAATATCTCAATCTTATGCCCCAATTTTTCTCAAGGTTGGGTTCCAAAACATGTTGGTTATAACAAACGATATTTATATATATATATATATATATATATATCATCAAGTTAAACATAATGCTTTTAACTGAAAAACAAGGATTTTAAAACTAATGAATCTAAATGTCTAAAATTTCAATGTAACACAATTGAGCTAAATAAAAAATTTTGCTAGTTGCGTTTGCGATTTATCTCAAGTCCAAATTGTCCATCCAAATCCTGCGATAATTGTTTTGGCGACAAACACTCAAAACGTAGAAAATTCTTTCGCTTAGATAAGAAAGTCCATCAATCATCACTAGGTGATTTTCACGTCGATAATTATTACACTGTGACTTTTTTATTTTAACACTCTTCTAGGTTATCTGTAACACTATTGTTCACAAATATCTAGTTAGAAACAGAAACAGGAGGTAGAACTTGGAAAATAAAACTAATCGATTGACAACTACTGTTTAAGGTTAGTTTTTACAATTACAATAATATTTCAAATTTTCCCATGACTCTCCCCGAATTCTATGATACTTTCTCTAAGCAGTCAAAAAATGGAATCCTCTTATCAAATTTTTGATACCATATTTTTATATTTACGGATCCACAGCCATCTAAATTCGAAAAAATGGCATTTTCTTCAAAGAAGATTGGAAATTTTTAATAAATTATGATTTTAATTTAAATGAATTTTATTAATTATTACTGTTTTTATAGATACAAATAACTATTTCCTGCTAAATTATAAACTTAGTTTTTCAAACTGAATTCAACAAATCTAAGTCTTTTTATTTGATATTTAGTTATTTCTTTGAAAGCATGCTATGATATTTTTGATACAATTAGTCTTATATTTTAATATAATTTGTAAGAAGTGAGAATTTAAAACAATTTCAATAAATATAAAACATGTATTCATTCTTTTGTATATGAAATAGTATTTTAAAACAAAATTATAGAATCTGTCTATTCTTGTTCCTCCATGATACCATGTAGGAATCCTTAAAAATATATTATTATATATATTTAAATTTACTAATTTTGAAAACTTTTATCCTATGCTTAAAATTGAAAGTTCGTGCGGGATATAAATTTTGATCAAAACTTTTTTAGTAATAAATGTAACTTTTTATTTATTAAAAACTATTTATTGTCTTGTTAACCAACAATATAGAACTAATCTCAGATTTCTTTTTTATATCTTATTGTTAAACGTATTATCAGCATTTTTTAAGTTTATTTTTCATTTCTTTCAATAATTCTATTATGCCATTCATTTCTAGTATTTCTCTAGTAACTAACGCCATCAATAAATACGGGCGTATACTATCAAAAATTCATTTTGAAAACATGGGCTAATGATACCTTAGGAATAAGGAAACGGTTTATCTAACAGGATTGTTTTCAGGTCGCCTGATTACATTGTGAATTATTGTAAGAATAAAGTAAAGCACTATTTATGGGAATCTACTTTAATTGCTATGTCTTCCTATATGCATACATACCGAGTGTCCAATGAAAACAGGTAGATGGAAATTTATGTTGAAACTTATTTTTTTCTACTTTATGATATTTTGGATTATAGGAAATAAGTGATAAATTATACAAAGTTAATTCTGGTATACTATTTTTATTTTTGTATTAATATTTTATAAAACAACTGTTTGTTTGATACTTATTACAAAAAGTTTGCTGAGCTTCGAAATAAATAATTTTTTCAAAATTCTGATACGTTAATATATTCCTTCTTTAATTGAAAATTCATTGATAAGCAGAAAAGGACCTCTCATAGTCGAAAGAAGTTAAAGTTACATACTTAAAATATTTGTAACCGCTAAAAAAAACCGTTACAAATTTGGCGTCTTGAAAGTAAAAAAAATCTTGGCTTCTCTCCGTTTGAAAAAATGTAAACTTTTCCTGTCCTATTAAAAAGCCGGTATAAATTCAATAAGCAGTGGTCAATGTTAAATGAAAGACAGTATATTTTGTCATAATTTTTTAAAAATATCTATTGTAAATATTTAGTTTGATTTGCAGTCAAAGAATACGTCCGAAAATTTGAATTGAAAACTGATCAAAAATCAGCAACCAGACCGGTAAAAATAAATGGAAGTGAAACTTACATTTTTTTCCGTTATGCCTACCTAACTTTCCAATAGTGAAAAATGAGAAAAAAACAATCTTTTCCCACCATTTGAAACCATAGAGCAAACTAAACTCTTTAATGGTTATTGGACTCTGGGTAGTGCGCGTTTTCATATTACTATTAACTTGCACTCCATCCGTTCAGAGAGTTAACAGAAAAATAATCCTAAAACAAATGCAAGAAAAATAAATCAAACCGGTGTCGTCTAGCCCATCCAACTTCCATTTGCCATGATGATAACAGGAACGGGAATTACATCTTCTGGATAATACAGCATAATACTATCAAATGGTTTCGATCACATAACGACATCATGACAAAACTTTCAATGTAAAACGTAAAACAAAACAGACGGAGGGGTGCACGGACAGAACGGAGAAGGTTTATTAAAACTTTTATCTTGCACATATCGCTATTTGTCGGTGATCTTTAAGTCAGGAATCAAAGTGACAGTAGCCACCAGACATATCTTCGTTATCGAGTGCAGAGAGGGAATTTCTTTCTGCTAATTCGGATGTCAAGACTACCTTCAGTTCCTGTTGAGCATGTTCCCTAGAGAGGTTGCAAGTTATGTTATTGGAGATCTTCTTGACACTGTTAGGACATAATTCTGCCATGTCGGCACATCGGACTGATCATTCATGTCTGTAAATTATGTTTGTAACCGTATCTTCAACGGCATTTTTTTGAACGGTTAGATGCATTTTCTCCGTGAAAATGGGAAATCATACCGTCGAACGTCAGTAAAACGGTAAAAGTGTGGCACTTACTCTGTTCCATTCCAATTAGACGGATCTTCAATGGAAGTCAAAATACTATCGTAGCCAAGTGATAAATTCTATTCCTATTATCAAATCGGTGGATAGCCTGGGAAAAAAATAGACTAAAACGACATCAATCTGTTTTCCAGCTATTCTTCTACTCTCGACATAGTTGTTAGGGCGGGCAAAGTTACAATGCCACTCGGTCACATGTGTATGGCGGCTCCCATACCCAGGAGACCCCAAAAAAACACACACAATCGGCCATGGTAACCTAAAGGAACAGTCTATTATCACAGGTGTTGACTTTAAAATCCTGATGAGAGGCGTAGAGACGTGGGAACTGCAGTTGTCTCTTGATGGTACAATTTTAGTTCAATTTTGCAATGGTTTACAACATTCATATAAAACAGATTTATCGTCTTCCAAAATTTTGGGTAAAAATAAATTCGGACGCCGCTGCAAAATTGTGAACTTCTTAAAGCTTATTTTTATTTAACATGTTCAGAATCAATCAAAATCGTAGGAGTAACATACATTCTAAACTCAGGATTTATTTACTATTGTTTTATTTTTTCACAATGCTCTCCAATAAATAATAAAATTAAACCTTCATTCGGTACCGAGTATCGGAACTCCTTATCAATTAAAAGAATATTTGGTAAAACTGGTTTTCGACTAGATAAGTCCTAACTAAAATTTTTAAATTTTTTTTCACACAAAATGTATCAGTCTAAATCCGTTCATGATAAATGCGGACCTATTCTTTGACTACTAATGAAACTAAATATTTACGGTGGATATTTTAAAAATTTGACGACAAAACATACTCTTTCATTTACTATTGACCACAGCTTATTGAATTTTTACCGATTTTGTAATAGTACAGGAAAAACTTACTATTTTTCAAACGCAGAAAACCCAAGATGTTTTTTAATTTTTTTTTCTTTCAAGACGAACTAGAAGATGTTATCGATTTTCAATAATATGTCTTTGTTCGGGCGCCAAATTTGTAACACACAATCCTTTAAATTAGCAACAAATGTGCATAGCTAGCAATAGTATTCCAGGGGTCTGATTGGAAAATTACCTTAATATGAAGGTAGTGGAAAAAAGGCTATAATTATTTTCCACCACGACCCCAAGATACCGGTTGCTATTCTGAAATTGCTAAAAAATTATTCAAGTAAAAAAATGGAATAAAAGACAGATTTAAATTTTAAAAACAAATGTTCAATATATTGATGGAAAAAAATATCTACAATAAGTTAGATAGTAATATATCTCATAGCCCACCCCAGTACAAATTCTGCCACACGGTAGTATGCAGTGATTTTGCCGATCGCAGAAATTTAAAGAGAAAAAAAATTATGAATATCCACTTACATAAAGTGTTTAACGGTTATTCAAACAAAATCGACTCTTATCAAAAATCAGCACAATTTCCGGTATTATGAAAGTAATAAAAATTTGCGTACTCGTTACACAAAATTGAAAAAAAACTTGACGGTTCTGGCACTCTTAACACTTCGGCACAACCTTCACCGAAGGAAATTAGGAAACTCAGAGAAGAGTCCCTTTCAAGAGTTTTCTTGCCTTTTTATTCTGTATTCTCCCCCCAAAATTTGAACCTTTACTAAAGTGGGGTCAAAACACTGCTTGCGCATAAAATTCAAAATCATACCAAAATGGAATATATTAAAAAACACCAGAGGTATATCAGATGGGTTATTTAAATAAACTAAGTAACGTAAAATATTTAACAAAATAAATCCATAACAGAAAATAAACTCGTGGGTACCACATCTAAAGTGCCTAAAAATTTTTTTTTATTTATATTATTTAACGTTGGCCTATTTCTGCGACCAGGGCTGATCACCGACGCCGGGAGCACGCTACCCCTAACCGGAAATTTTGCCGAATCCTCAGGTATTCCAACCCGAGGTAGGGATTTTTAACGAGCCCAACATCCATGGACTCGGGACCGAAAGTTATTTTGTTTGAAGTTCCATTTAATTTAACCTCATTTCTTATTAAAAGAAATTGTCCATATTATAAGCTACCATTTCTTATCTTATCTTAGCAAATTTTTGCTTGTAATTTTGATTATACAAGTGCGTTTTATAAATTTACATATTTAACACAATCTCAATATTCAATTAAAGAAATAAAAGTTTCTCTTGCAATGTCTAACTATCGACTGTCCTAATTTTTATTGTGAATTACTTTTTATATACTTTTATATGCATGTCATAGGCATCTTGATCCCTTGATCTCAGACATAAAGTCGGTCTAATTGGGTTATACAGGATTGTTTTTCCAAAATATTTCTTTCGATATTTAATCTTGTTCGTTTTAAAATAATGACTTTTTCTAAAGTTTGACTTACTTCTAAGACTTCTAAATTTTATTTCATCAATGATAATTTTACTGAAACATTTATAGATATCTACTTAAAACCAACAAATTTCTTTAAAAAAGGTCTTTTAAATACTCTTTCCTCATATCTCACATATTATTATCCTAGCAATTCAATAATTACAATAATATCGTTTTTAATCACATGTAATATTAAAATAGACGATTTTATTTTCTTATTTCATGTCTATAACTAATCTATGTTTCATGTAAATTTAACTGAATACATTATACCAATTTAAAAAAAATGTATTATTGTATTATCTCCTTGTATATATTTCTTGTTTTTACTTTCTATTAGTATTTTTATATTCTTGATATCGTTATAATATATAGGATTTTAGAGTTGTCTTTCAACACCTATACATTTTGACGTTGATAGATTTGACCTAATGACTTAAGAAGCTTATCAAGAACAAAACTGAAAAGTAAAGAGCTGTCTATAACAATATTAGAGAATTTACTCACGTGATAAAAGGAGGACATTTCTCAGAAGAGATCAGATAACGTGTCATAGATAAAAGAAAAGCAAGAAAGAGATGGAAGCAGTCCAGAGATTAATTGCAGAAATTAAACTGACTATCCTAAACAACGGAACACAAATACTTAGAAGAGAAACTCAAAACATATCTAAATACACAGATTAGGTATTTAACTTCTATTTCTCGTATCAGAAAGATAGAGGGGTACGGGGCAAAGATAATAAGCAGAAAGCGGTTTTATTTGTATAGTTTAAAATAGTTATGACAATACAAAAGAAAATATTTTACCTGTAATATGCAGTGATGGGCAAATGTGTAGAATCAACCAAATATTTATGGAGTTTTCAGAGATATCGAATGAAATGTGATAGGTAGATATTACACTAATATGCATATTTGCTTTTAATGTTTTTGACCGGAACTAATGAGTGTTATAAAATTTGTTGTAGAGTACCCTATACCCTGTATAATATTTGTTTCGAATAGAGTTTTATATTATGAGTGCAAAAATATAGGACCGATATCTTTTATTTTAAAGCCAACAGAAATCTTAATAAAAAGTATTCATTTTGATGCAAAAGCTAATAGTCTATGAAGGAAATATAGCAATCATATTATTAACCATAATTAAATTTATACAAAATACTAAAATAAAAGAAGAGTACGGTGTAAAATAAAATTAAACTTAATTTATTAAATATTCACACTGAGTACCGTTTACTTCTTGACAGAAGCCTAGTCTGAAAACTTCTGTGACATTAGTTATTATTTCTGATGGAATTCTCTGAATCTTTACACCTAGTTTTTTTAGGAAGCTGTTGCAAATTGTTTGGTTTGTTTACATATACTTTTAACTTCAAATAACCCCATAGAAAATAGTCCACAGAAGTAAAGTCAGGAGATCGCGCAGGTCATTGAATGGTACTTCTTTTTCCAATCCGTTTGTGATGAAATATCTTATTTAAGCGATCTTGAACAATGCGGGCGTAATGGGGTGGCGCCGGGTCCTGCTGAAACCCAATGTGTTATTTGGCAACTGTCCATTTTTCTCTAGCGCAGGAATTATTTGTTTGTTTAAAAGTTCTAAATAACTGTCTCCGTTCAAAGTTTCTTCTAAAAGAAAAACCCCACAATTCTGTTTTTCTAATTAACGGCTTAAACGTTCCGATGTTGGGTATGAGCCTCTTGCACCTAGTGATGATTATTTTACGACTAGTAGAATTGTTATGTTGATTAACTGTTCGGTTTAAACAAAACCACATTTCTTACAAAATTATTATCACGATAGTAAATATCCATCATTGTTTCAAAAAATTCTGACCGTCTGTCAAAATCTTCGCCGGAGAGAGTTCTTGAACCAGGTAAATTTTGTATGGATGATATTTTTTTCGTTTTAATATTCTTTCTATTGAATGACGGTTAATATCGTACAAATCGACGAGTGCAGTAGTAGATAAAGGAGGGTTTTCCTCTAAAGATATAAATTGGCAACTGTGCCACTTTGTGGTACTAAATTTAAAACACTACTTATTTTGACAACGACTGTCACTGCTACAATTAGTTTCATAGATTATTAGCTTTTTCTTAAAAAGTAGGTACTTTTTTATTAATATCTCGGTTGGTTTTGAAATAAAAGATATCGAAATCCATATTTTTGTAGTGGTAACTAAACACTCTATTTGAAATTAAACTATATACTGTGTGTCTGATTACAAATTTTAAAATCGGCATTACTTTTGGTCAAACCGGAAGCTGAAAATTGTTAAAAAAATGAAATCAAATATGCATATTACTGTAATATCTACCTTCCAATTTTCATTTGGATGTTTCTAAAAACTCTAGAGATATTTACTTCTTCTTCTTGTCTGTTTATTTCCTGTTGTGCAGTATCCTCTCTTGTGACGTTGATTGTCGGCTGTCTCGCCATCTTTTCGGCGGCTTACCAACTGGCCTTCTTTCATTATATCTCTGACAATTTTGGCTATTCGATCGTCTGCCATCCTGGATATGTGATGGTTTCATTCACGTTTGCGTTTTCTTACCCATCGCACTATATCGTCTGTGTTGCATTTGTTTCTTATATCGAAGCTTCGCTGTCTATCTCTTAGCGTAAAGTCTGTAATAGTTCTGAACGTTTTCATTTCGGTGGTCCTTAGGAGTCTTATTGTTCTTGTTGTTTCCGCTCGGATTTCGGCCCCGTATGACATCACTAGCCGTACACAAGTTTTATATATTGTGGAATTGCAGTTTAGATTTATGTATTTGTTCTTCCATATTGGTTGCCTAAGGTGGCCGGCTATAACCGCTGCTTTATTTGTTTGCTACCTGACTTCTTCTTCTAGATATCCTGAGCTTGTAATTCTGCATCCTCAATATTCGAATCCCATGACTTGTTCTATACATGTGTTATTGATCATTAGCTTGCAGCGTAGAGGTTCTTTGGATATTGTTATTGTTTTTATCTTGCTTAAAGAGATGGCCGTATTGAGCTGAGGTATTGAACGCTTGTATCATTATCTGAAGGTTATCTTCGGAGTCGGTTACTAACACAGCATCGTCTGCATAAAACAAATATTTAGTTGGTGTTGCCAAATACGGCATCTCAGTCCTGTACATTTAATTGTTTCTATTAGTTAAACCTTTATTAGGTTAAATAGTAGTAGACTGAGACTATCATTGCCTTGTCTTATACCTGTTATTGTTTTAATTTGTGCTGTAAGAATGTTCTTTGTTCTTATTTGTGTAGTGTTGTTCTTGTTTAGATATTTTATTAACCTTACGTATTCTGTCGGTATATTTTTGTATTCCATTGCTCTTATGACATCTTTTAATTGTACTCTGTCAAATGCTTTTGTTAAATCAATAAAGCATAAGTAAGCCGGTATATGAAATTCTTAAGCTTTTTCTACCACCTGTCTCATTATGAATAAAGCGTCGATCATTGATCTATTTCTTGTTTCTAGGTATTTCTCATGGTTTTTTGGTGTAGGATTTTCTCTGTATTTTATGTACGTCTCGTAAAATTCTTCTGTCATTTCTTTGGGTCTACTAATACCAGGAGCGTAGACTGATATGATGTGTATTGTCTTTTCGAATGTTAATGTGATTCTTCAATATTCTATCATTTATATATTTAATGTTACTAATATTTTGTTCGTATTTTTGCTGTAATAGTACTCCCACTCCTGAAACAGCTCTTTTATTCTTGTCAACACCGCTATATATAAGAATGTAATTATCAAGTCTAATAATTCCTTTGCCTTTCTTTGTAGTTTTCTAGTATTCGATTCTTATCTGATGTCTTTTTAAATAGAGTTTTGTTCTGAGTCGTGTTTGGGTCTGTTTACTTCTGATTCGTCCTATTTCTTAGGTTCCTGCATTTCCGGTATTTTGAGCACTGTTTCTTTTTACCCAAGGCAGGTCGCTAGCCTTACCTTAGAACCCGTTAATACACGATAAATTGAATTTTGACGTTGAAATTGTCAGTCGGGTTTCTCAGATATTTACTTGCTTCCATATATTTGGCCATTACTATATAATCAGAAGTCGAAAAAATTACGTTTCCGAAACCAAGAAAACATCCCATGATATTAAATCTTATGGACCCATTTCCTCAATACCAGTCTGACAGACTATTAAGAATAAAGCAAGAGAACAAATGTTCTTATTTGAAATGCATAAATGCTCAGTGCCTCAAAGAAGTGTTCTTGTCCCAGTTTTTATTTATTATATATCAGATATTTATACATTCCACAAAATACACTATAAAGCTAAAAGAAGCCAGATATGCAATACTAGACTGGACTAAAAGATAGAAAATTAAATTTAATGAGCTAAATTTACCCAAGTAAATTTTATTAATAAAAAATTAGTAGTACTTCTCACACTAACTATCAAGAGAACTACACTACTATGTGGGCTAAATACAAAGTATCTTGGTAAGGCTCTCGACTCCCGTTGGAAGGTACAGAAGACCTGAACTAGATCATAAATACAAGCAGCATTATTGGCTCATTGGAAGAAATTTCAAGCTGTCAGTATTTAATAAGATTTTGAACTATAATCAGATTTTGAAACTGATGTGATTTTATGGCATACAGCTATGAGAATGCATGAGAGATACTAATATTACTGCCACCAGACCAGAATAAAGTATTGTGAAACATATAAAATATTTCCCTGGTATGTAAGTAATGCTGATATTCCTCGGGACGTTGGTATACCAACTGTTTAGGAAAAATTAAACCGTTTGCTGCCAAGCAATACGATGGAAGCTCTTCAGCTGCTAGACACCCAACATAAGTCTGAAGATTGAAGATAATCAAGCCATTTGATCGTGTATAGTTGTGAAAGTAAAATACAGTGCGTGAGTGAGATAGACATGGAAATGAGAATTATCTAAATTGCATTAGTTAGTAAATAAATATTTAGTTTTAAGACTTTACCAAAACAAAATTAATGGTTATATTATAAGAATAGTTTTAATAGCAGGCACTAAGTTGGCGGTGTTCAAATAAAAAGTAAAAAACCATTTGATTTTTTGTTTCTGATTTTTAAGACGTGCCTTTTGAAGGTCGGTTTTGAGTAGATTTTTATATGGGCTTATGTCTATAAAATCTGCTACACTCTGTATATTTATTTTCTAGTAAAACATGGTAGACATATATAATAATTTAACAATCTATATCAAGTCCATCGATATAGCCGGAGTCATCGTATCTGGATCTGTCTGGTGTTCTCGTACACCTACTTCCTCCAGTAGGACTTCTAGATGCTATTCTCAACATGGGATCATCGTATCTTTTCGAAACTAATGTAAAATCGTGATGAGCATCTACCAGCTTTTGAAGTCTAAATTAAATATAAACAATTAATGAAAAAGTAACTTGTGATTGGTAGTAAAGCAAAGTACAATAGTGGTTTTAATATGGTTTTTTCAAATTAAATTGTAAATAAGGAAGCATTTTTTATAAAACAATAAGATATATTTTTTTTACGAAATATAGATAAAATATATTATAACTTTTTATACCCTATATTCTTAATGATATTTAAAAATACTAAAACAAACATTTAAAAAAAATATATAGAGAAGAGAAAAGTAATTAGATTTGATTTAAAAAGGAACCCTATGTTTTATTTTCTCTTATATTTCGACTTATTACTTTAGTAAGTCTCTTATTTAGTTATATTTTTTTAACTAGACTCTATAAAATAGATAGAGTTTTCATTATGTAGCTGGTTGCCATAGGTGACTTTCAAATGCTAGATTTTTTTAAACAGAAAAGGTACTCTTGGTGGGAGTTGCTAGGAGCAACCGTTTTTGAGAAAATCGAATCTGAAAATTTAGGGAACCTATTTGTTTGTATTTAAATTTTAGAATTAATAAAAAAAGTTAAAGGTTTTAAAATTATTATAATAAATGTTCAAAGTGGCCACCATTCTTTTCTATGCACCGTAACGCTCTACTCCTCCAGGATCTACGAACCCTGTAAAAATTGTATGGCTTATTTGGAATCTGACTGGCACAACAATAATTCGGTGTCATTTAAAATTGGCACTGAATACACTAGTTGTTTCAAATTACCCCAAAATAAAAATCTAGGAGAATCAGATCTGGTGATCTTGGTGATCACTTTCAATCCAACGACGCCCATAAGTTTGATTAAGGTGATTCCTCACTTCACAAGGGTAAAATGAGCAGGTGCACTGTCGTGCATAAAAAAACATGATTTGTCTCTGTGCCAATGATATGTCCTCTAAAAGTATGGGTACTAAAAAAAACCTAAATAGGCTTCAGTATTTACTCTAAAAAATTTAATAAAGTATTTAGGAAAAAGTTAAAATTAGTCTTAAGTGTTACTTGCCTGTTTGGTAAAAAAAAATGGGCCAATGAGTTGATCCCCAAGAATTTCCGCCCAAACGTTTACAGAAAACCGAGTTTGATGACGACTTTCTAAAATAACACGAGGATTTTCATCAGGACAATTATGCGAATTGTGAAAATTGAAAAATCCATTTTTAGAGAAACCGGCTTCATCCGTACATAACATTTTTAAAGAATAATTGGTTTTCTTCCAATTTTTTATCAGCTTCAGCCTATTGAGCTTTTCTGCACCAAATCATTGATTCACAGATTACCATAGTCTGATGACCCTCACATAGGATCATTATGGGCTAGAACCTATAGTTTTTGCCCCACAACCTTCTACACCTTTTGATGGCGATTATAATATTTTTGTGAAACTTTTTTGAGATATTTGTTCTACGTCATCTCATAGTAAGAAACGACTTTTACGTATTTCCCTTTTGGGGCAAACCTTATTTATATTTCCTATAACATTGTCTTTATCTTTGTGATGTTTTTTATTATAGTTTTTTGAGTATTTCAGTTAGTTTTTTTTTCTCACACCACTTGTTAGCTATATCAAGATCTCATCATGTGTGCTCTGAAATTACTCTTGCATATTTGCCTCTATCGACAATTGTTAAATTATGTATTGTAAGCAATGGAAACCCTCGATTTTTAGCTAATTCATTCATCTACTAGCACTACCCATATGAGTGGCGGCTAATCCTGTTGTCCTGCCATCCATGTGAATGTGGCTTCATCTAGAAAGAATATTAAGATATTTTTTCTAGGTTGACTCTTATTCACTGACAGATAGCTTACGGTTATCGAACGTAACGATTTAGTTGTCGTGTCACACAGTGTTCACACGATGATCAAGTATATGATTTTTACCTGTTGTTATCCCTTAGATAAATGTACATATATGTATCTACAAGCCACAGAATGTCCAATAATTTATGTATTAGAATCAGGTATATCCAGTCGACTCTAGGATACTAAAAACGATAATATTTGTTGATTGTCCGTCCCATTTTGACGTGTCTCCTAATTCAATAGCTAGTTTTCTTTGTGATTTATTTTTTATAGCCTTTCAGATCTTTTTATTGTACTGCAATAATATATACTACTAGATCTATAGTCTCCAGAGTGACTTTGGATTCATTAAATAGTTTTTTGTTTTGTTGTTTTTTAGGAACTTTTTTTGTTGTCGATATAATTTTATTTTTATGCGATTTCCTTCACTTAAATTTGCTAGTCATTAGTATTTATGGTTTGCATGTGATATTTTTTCGTATACTAACATTGGGCTATCGGAAATTTATAAGAGATACAAAGTTGATGAAAAGGAAAAAATTAATTTAAAAGCCGAGAAACTGATGTAATTAAATATCACATGATGTCAATATGACCTGATTTCAAAATCATAGATGTTATGTAGGAAGTAATTTAAAAATTTTAAATGTTAAGGTTTGTGAATGAACTATGCTTGAAAAATAAAATTCAGATTTTTTGTTAAACCTAATAAAATGTTCTGTCTTATTTTTGAAGTATTTTATAAGCAACATATCAAAAACTGTTATGTCAAAATAGGTTACATCGTCATAATAAACTTTTGTATTTTATAGACAGTAGATGAACTACTTCGCGGACTAGAGAATTTTGGCTTATGTGCCAAGGATATGCCGACGATATAGTGAGAGTAGCAACTTGCAAATTTGTAGAGACCCTCTGTGACATTGTTCAAAGAGGATTAAACTACACAACAGGATGGTACCAATTAGTGGGACTAAACATCAACGCCTCCAAAACCATCATAGTAGTCTTCACCAGGAAAAGAAAACCCATCGTAAAAACCATCAGACTTGATGGGGTAGATTTAGATTGAAAGCATGAAGTGAAATATTTAGGTCTCACTGTTGATAGTACACTCCTATGAAATAAACACGAGGAGGAATTGATCAATAAGGAGACAAAAGCCCTGAGGATATGCAGGAGGATATGAGGATTTAGATTGAAAGCATGAAGTGAAATATTTAGGTCTCACTGTTGATAGTACACTCCTATGAAATAAACACGAGGAGGAATTGATCAATAAGGAGACAAAAGCCCTGAGGATATGCAGGAACATTGTAGAAAAAACTGAAGATGTACCCCCAAGCAGCCTGCAATAAATGTACACATCAGTAGTGAGAAAAAAATCAGATATGAAGCAGTGGTGTGGAGTAATAGTCTCACCACCACAAGGATCAACCTCTCAAAAATTCAGAGGTAATTCTAAACCTCACACGTCTAAACTTACTATAGCGAATGCTGCAAAGAGAATTAAATTAAGAGTGATAAGAGGAGCATCAGTTGTAGGTCGACCCGATTGATTCCAGAAGAGCAACTGCGTGAAAGAGATCACCACAAAGTTTAACAGCGAATAGGAATGGAGCAGCCAATCTGTGGAAATGGGTGCCATAAAGGGATCCATAAAGTTGTACACGAATGGATCTAAAACCAATACTGGAACTAGAATATGGGCCTCGAACTAAATATTTAGAAAGTCAAAAACAATACCCAAGCGGAAATTCACGCCATTGAAAAATGTGTAGAGTTTAACCTATAGAAAAACTACTGTAGACAAGAAATCGTCATTAGGTCGGATAGTCAAGCAGCCATCAAAGTACAGAGCTTCAGCGCTATCAGTTTAGGATGGTTTGGGACTGTCGTCAGAAACTGAATGAGTTAGCTAAAAAGAACGTTATCACCCTCATTACCCTCCAATGGATTCCGGGACACTTCGGAATGGAAGAAGGTAATGAGATAGTATATACTCTGTCCAAAAAAATACACCTTAAGAAACTCGGATTAGAAGATGAAGAAGACTGCAGATACAGTGAGAAAGAGGACGAAAACTCCATACATATTCTTGCAGATTGTGTTGCCCTACGGTATCCAAGAGCTACTTACCTGAGTCACACCAGATTGAAGAGGAGGACATATCTAATCTACAACGGTTTCATATCCTTGATTTCTTAAGGCGATTGCCTTAGAAGAGTTGCTATAGTCATGGAAACAACATCCTAACACGGCATAGCATAAAATCTTTTATGTTTTAGTGTATCTACCCCGCCAGCATATATATATATACAATATGTCCCCCTAAGTTGGAATCATATGGAAAACTTTTTTATTATTAATTTTAGGAAAAAAAGTTATCCTTCATAAAAAGTTCTGCATTATCTAAAACCTAGAATACAGTCATCAAATATCAAATTTTTTCAGTGGTATACGAGGTTTGTCAAAAAATATGAGTTTTACTCAAGAGTAAAGTACCTTTAAATTTGACAATATCGAAAAATGTTACTAAAAAAAATTGATCAGAATTAAAAATTACGTTTAAATTAAAACTTCAGATTATTTTATTTTTTACTAATATTTCTATTTTGAATGAACATTTATCTCTTGTGATTACGAAACACATGATAACCTTTTAGTTTTTCGATGTTTTCTAATAATTTTGCAATTAAAACGCGTAGAATAGAAATATTAGTAAAAAATAAAATAATCTGAAGTTTTAATTTACCTTGCAGGTGCGTAAATAATGATAGTATGTTTCTTCTATCCCTTCACACATTTGGCAATCTCCACTGCTTTGTACAGGTGTCTTGTCTACAGTCTTCAGTAACTTGTAAGAATTCCAGTAATTAGCAGCCATATCAGTTTAATAGATTTGCCCAGTAGCCATCCGAATTTAGTTGAATCCGGGCCACTAATTCTTTGTTTTGCGTGTCTACATTTCCGGATTTTCTTTCCCATTATTATGGGTTAGCGCCCCTAAGGTTAGCTGTCAGGTCCGAGTTTTGCTTTCTCATTAGCCGTTTTGCTACTCAAGATTTTCTCTGACCCGGTACCCAGAACAGGGATACTTGCATATTGACGCTTAGCACCTCTAGAGCCTGTGCGCACTCCTGCATCAGAACCAATATGACTAGAGAAGCAGACTGCTGCCTGGCTCTAACAGCGAATACATCTTATTTGCCGCGGATCTGTTTCTCAGGCCAATCGGCGTCTTTTCATTTATGTTGAAAATAATGAAAAAAACTTATAGAACAGTAGGTATATAAATTTTCCTCAGCGAAATGCCACTATATCAAACTCAACATGTTTTTAACCAGACAAATCATAAGAAAGTATTTTATACTATCTGGTAAAATCTAGTGAATAATTATGAAACTGGTCTCACATCTGTTCTAGATATCCAAAGTGTCTTCTATCATACCTCCTACGAGTCAATAGTTTGAGCAATTAATCAACATGACATGTGAATTAAAGTAGGTGGATCAAAGCAATGATAACCTATATACGAGAAACTCAACTATTACTGAAACGATATTATAGGATGCACATAAGTACATAAGAAGTCATACTACCAGGTCTGTGGAACCTTGGAGCCTCCTAATATTTTAAAATTCCTAGAAGATTAGATTCAGACAATATTGTCACTGATTATATTAAAAAGAAAACTGCAGTATGCCTACTGTATATCCCTTTAGCATAAGTATATAAATACAAATAAAACGAAAACCTATGTCTAATTTTCCTTAATTAGACTAATATAAATAAAATAAAAAAATGCTACCAATATTACCAAAATGTTTGTACCATATCAAATACCTTGATATTAACTCGTAATCTGGAATAAGTGAAGAAACTCCAAGAATCTTGGCAATAGAATGTTTGAAGTTTTGTAGTTGTGCTTCTCTTCTTTGGGCATAGGAAAGATTAAGTTTAAACTTTGCTAGTTCATCTCTAAGTAGTTGCAATGATTGTTCATTTATATTTCTTTCCGATTCAACAGTTTCACCAGTAGTGCGAACTTGTTCTTTCAGAAGTGTAATTCTACGGGTATATTTATTTCTTAGAGACTCAGATTCAATTAAACGTTTCTGTAGATCTTCAATTTTTCTTCCTCTTTCTAAAGACATTATCTAAAACAAGAATTATTGTAAATACTTTTAGAAAAGGTGAAACTAGAGGCACTAACCTCTCGATTTTTTAAGAATGAACTGAGAAGTTATTATCTTTATGAATACCTAAAAATTTGAAAATCAAACTGCATTATTTTCAAAATTAATTTTAATATTTTCAGGGATTTTTTTGAACTCTGTGAAACTGCAATATTTTTGTTTTTTTTTGTGTTAAAAAATAAAGAATAGTGTTGGAACCACCGAATTAATGTATTTAGAGCTTTTTTACAATTTTCTTTTAGTTTATTATAATCTCTATTTGATAATATTAACGCTGTATCATCAACATAGCTCATAAGTTTTATATTAGGTAAAATATTAGTAATTTCATTAACATATAAAAAGTATGGGTTCTAACACGGAGCCCTGCGGAACTCTCATATTAATAAAGATTTTAAATAGCAAAAGGCAAAAGGGCTCAAAATAGACTTATAGTTTCACCCTTTATGTCTTGGGTAATTGAATTGGTATATTAAAAAAGCTCATCCACATATTCAATGTGGTTACTACTTTATGTTAATAATTGGGGTTCGTATGTTGAAATATGGCGACCATCATATATGGGGTCACAAATTATTTTCATAATAGGAAATAGTTTACACAATAAATTGAATGAAAATAAAGAAAAATTAATAGAGCGAGAGCTCGCTGCAAAAAACCTGACTGATCAAGAAACAGAATAAAATGTGCTTAAAATATTCTTAGTCATAGAGACCATATAATGTGTGCATGGGCAAAATTTTGTATGTTCTCTCTTAAAAAATTATTTTGTACAGTAACCATATCAATGGAATAACAGCTTGAAATTACTCTTAAAATTAGTATTTGTAGAGTAAAGAAAGAAAATATTTTTTTATTTAATCAAATCTTGTGATAATGCATTGGCACATAACTTTTTTTATTTCTTTTATCTTATTAGTGTACCTATCGACATTACAACCAAATTGAAGTTTAAACATTTTTCTATTATAAAAAATATGTGCCACGTCTAAGGCTATTACAAATACTTGGCATAAAACGTTTTCTTTCTCAAAGTACCATGCTAATGCTATTTGTGTACAATAATTATTCAAAAATGACTCTTACGATTTAAAAATAAATTAATAAATATGTTTTCAAAAACATGTTTCTAGAAATACATTATATTTTCGACATTTAGTTATTGAAGAAAACAAAAAATATTCAAAATATTTGTATCACACCGGACCATATCCAAACTGGCTATTAGTGCTATTAGAATATAATTAATATTATTAATTTAAATATATTTGTATGATCTCACAAAATATACTAAATATTCATGTAATATATTTGAATCATTTAGGTCCTTCAATTCTGCAAACGTTTAATAGAACGAAAATTTGTAATACAATAGTAGAGTAAAGTAAGGTATATTTGTGATATAGGTAAGTTCGTGATAAATTTTCAAAAATGTATTACAAATTTGCCTATTGCGTTGGCGAGACAGTTTTACAGCCGCGTGTAGCTGAGTCTTCTCGCTCGAAATTCACGTCATTTTAACAATTGACTAGTATGTATTTGAACCCGTGAAATTAAAATATGTAAAAGTATAGCGGGTAATTTAGCATTTACAATATTTCCGGTGAAAACCGAAGTCGGCCATTTTGAATCCTTATGTTACAATATAATTTTAAACTGCCTTTAATAACCCGAATTTTAAATAAATCTGTCAGAGGGTTGAAAAGTTATAGGGGTCGCCATTAACTCGTATACACCTGATATAACTGACAATATGTATAAGTGGATTTGATAAAAAAAATTTACCCCAGAAACTAAAAGAAATATTCTGACAAAAAGTGTTTTATTTTTACAGATGTTGCTATGTAGAGATGTACGTGATTCATCATTAATAGTTTTAAATGGTCGCTTTTAAGATTTATCTTTTACAGAGGGACCGAATTCATTTATTGCAAATTTCATTTTATTTTAGTAGCCGATACAATATAGAAATATTTAATTACTGCATGAATTTTATGTTTTCTTTACTATAATACACTAGAAACTCGCTGACTTTAATGTAACATAAAATTTATCGATTTAACAAAATGTTATAAAATTTTGAATTACAACAAAAATAAAGTAAGATATACCTAACAAAATTTTAACAACCAAAATATATAATACCCAGGCTGATTTTTTTATTCAACACCTTGAAATATTGGTAATGGCAAGATATAGGAGTTTGGTTAAATAGGACAAATTTTTTATTTATTTCACATTTTGAAATACTATGTATAATCTACCTAAAAAAAAAGGCTTACTAATTATTATTTTTAAATGAGACTGTGCAAGAAAAAACAAAAACATTTAGGAAGTTATATGCAGAACTTCACACCATAAAAAATAATCAAATGCTTTGTTTGTACTTTAGTTTTCTTGTTTAATCGCAGTCAGTAGGATTCGGAGAAGTGGTGAAAGATGCAATCATACGCATCCTGCAATACGTGTTTTTTCGAGACTTCGATATTTTAACATCTTACAATCGTACAAAGACGAACTTTGTGGCAACCACCGTAGATGTTCCCTTCAGCGAATTACCCAGTGGGAGTTGCTGAGATCTTCAGAGAGCCGAGAAAAAGAAACCTGCAGCATCTTTAAGCAAAATTTTCTTGTTGTGCTAAATTTCCTTTTCCCCCTTCTCTGATTAGAAAATATGAGAATAAGAATTGCAATAAGTATAAATATTAAATATTAAATAAATAATTTTATGACAAAAATTGAGGAATATGAATAAAATTTCACTAGAAGATAATAATTAAATATAAATATGGCTAATCCAATATGAATTGGAGTCTTTTTAAATCCAAACTAAATAAAATTAAACAATATTATAGGAATAGTAATACCATTAATAAATTTATTTCTCGTTGTGAGAATTTTATACAAAGATTTGCAGCTGTAGATAAGTAAGAACAAAATCAACATATTTTTTCTTATATTCAAGAAAAATTACTAGATAGAGCAGAATTAATGATAGGAAACAGATTCAAACTGGAACAATTTAAACAAATGCTCATATACAAAGTTTTTCAGGCAAACGAGATCTGGATTGTCTTATATAAGAATGAACTAGAAGTAGACTTCATAAGAATGAAGACCTATTCAAAAAATCTAAATTTAAAAAATCCAGCTACCTTAGAAGATGTTATGTTTATTGTCAAAATGATTTCAAACTCTTGGCCAGGTAAAGCCTAGCTCAAAACAAAACTAACACACCAATTTATTCATGAAGATTTAAACCAAATCCTAATCGTCAAATAAACAATCACATAAATCAAAATACCTCAAATAATCAAAATGTTCACCCTATTATTCAAAATATTCCACATACGACAGTCAGATCTAGTATCGTTTCTAGTTAATATTCAACCAATAGTACAACCGAATAGAAAATACTTTAATAATCGTCAAGTTTTTGGACCTCTTAAAATTGTATTTCGATCTAGAATTTATGCCGATTATATTACGAAACTTTTCTGATCGATCTTCCCCGAATAGAAGTTTCAGACAAAACTATTTCGAAAGTAACCCCAATCAGAAACTAAACTTTTATACTGAATAATTTTATAACACAGAAAACGAACTGAATCAATACGAACAATATAACCGAGAATATGATAATTATATTCATAATAAATGATGTAGCTGTTAAGTACTAGTGATGGAGGATGGAATCCTTTTTTAGAGATCGATCATTCGGTACTCGAGTACATTAAAGAATCGAGTACTTAACTAATTACCGAGTACTAGCATTCTAACAGTAGATAAAACTAATCTCTGATCTCCCCTTAAATACCTGCACTGTTGCCACGACTCATAAAATAACTGGAGTTTTATGGCAAAATAGTTGTTGCCACTGTCAGGTCGATCATAAAAATATTAAATAAGTTATTATTTGTTTGTTTTGTTTGAAAATTTTATTTTTTTGTTAAATCTGAAACCCAAATTTAACAAATTTTCAAAATCGGATATTTACAAACTAAATTGTCCAGATTATAACGCCATATATCTTGGCCAGACATTCAGATAAGTCACATTACACAAAACACCTCATTGACACCAAACAGAAACCTACACTTAATAACACAATGGAAACAACAGTGGAAATACTTCATACAAGTGACAAAAAAGAAGAACTTGATTTTTGAGAGGAATAGAAAATAACGAAACGCCTAAAATATCCTGAATATACAGTATTGAATGAACAACTAAACCTGGGAAGTTCAATTATCTTAGATCACCTTTTGAACTAAATAATGTTAACCAAATATATTTTTAGAAAAAGAAGAATATTGGTTCATAATGATTGATTGTCAGGTTTATGACATGAAATTTATTTACGTTTTTAATTTGTCTTTCTGTCTTGAAAATGGTATTGTCAGATACCAAAACCTAGGTAGATTTAAATATATTAAAATGCTTTGGAAATTCAAGATTCAAGTATTATTTATCTTTCCATATTTATTACAAATAGTTATATTAGCTTTCAAGGTGTATTAACTTGAGTTAAATTATATTGTCAAAGCATAAATTAAACATTATGCGCAACTCAATTGTTTCAAGTAGAGAAATTATGGACTTATTAAAGTATTTGCTGAAAATAATAAAGAATATTAAATTCCTACTTTTAAAATATTCTGTCATATTACCAACTTTTAGGAGCGGAAGTTACGTTTACATTCACAAAAATGATATTCGTAATTCATGTTCCAATATTGAAACCTGAAATTTTGAATTTTATTATTTGTGTCCCATTGTCCGAAGTCATAAAATGTTTATTCCACGTAGAAAAAGAATTTTATTGTCATGAAAACCTTACCACTCGAGACAATTGTACCCTCCTACTCCTGAATGGAAGCAACCCAATGAAATGTCAATTCCTAGACATCAATCTACAAGAACCCATATTCCAACAACTTACAATAAATGAAGTCCTTTCTATACCGACGAAACCCGAGAATATATTTTCAAAATCAATATTTGGAAATTATCAAGATCTCCGAAGAATGCCGTATAGCGATCGGAGGAGAAAAAATCACAAAGAAAACCCAAATTCGAGAAGAAAAACCCTTCATTTTACCAAAGTTCAACATACAAAACATAGAGACTTCACAAGAGTTCCAACGACCTAACATTACAAAGATAAATTTCGAAAACTTATTCGAAATCAATAAAATAGCGGAAAATATCAAACCGATTCAAGAATACAAGACGCCTATCCTTTCTACATAGTACTAGGACCATTGTGGAAATATAGACTGAAAATGAAAACAAGAATCTGTTCTTAAAAAGATATAGGTATTTTAGTAAGTAGTTATACTACAATATTCTCTATTCATATAAATATATATATATGTATATATACAGTGAACGGCTAAATTATGGAATAAGATCATTATTTCGAAAACCGTTGAATTTTTAGAAAAATCCCGAAGCAAGTCGATTTTTGTTTTAAAATACCCTTGTTATAATTTACATAAAGTAGGGATGACGTCACCGGTGTTGGTGACGTAATCGTGAATTTTTTTAAATAGAAATCGATGTCATGTGATACTTCATTTGTTTTCTTTGTAGAAAAAAGGGCCAATGATTCTGTTATTAATGATCCCTGCCGATACATTCACTTTCTGAGGATTTTGCGTGTGTTCCTCAGTCATCCAATGTGAGTTCTCTTGACTTCAACATCTGCAATTTTGACGATTCACTGTACCATGTAGAAAAAATGTGGCTTCATCGGAAAAAAGAATTTGATTAATGAAACGTGGATTACGGTTACATAAATCTTGCATAATTTCAGAAAACTGCAGTCGGCGATCGGGACTTCTTCGTTTAATTCTTGATGTAGATGAATTTTGTAGGGATTGTATTTTTCTTTTTTCAAAATACGTAATACCGATCGTTGAGAAACTTCAATATCTATACCAATTGGTTTTGAACTACTGTGAGGATTGTCATGTACATTTAATAAAATATAAAGTTTCAAGTTATCATCAGCGTTTGGAATATGTTTAACATGGCTAGTTTTTTTAAATTTTACTACGATTTTACTTACTGTCGATTGGCTGATGGGTCCGTCTGGACATTTTGCATTAAATAAATTGCATACCTCTTGCTGTGTTTTTTTATCTCCGCGTCCACTAACAACTAATATTTCTATGCGTTGTGTTTCACTTAGGTGAGTCATAATTTACTACACTAAAGTAAAAAGTACACAATTGACAACAAATGATAATTAACAAAATCAAAACATTTACGACAATAGATATTAAACTAACGGTGCGACTATCCTTTGCTTCATAATCAACATTTGACAAAAAACTTATTCAGTTTTTGAGGGCACTTTTTGTGCTCATTATTATTTTTATTTATTTTTGCTTTTTAACATTTAAACCATTGACGTATTCAACGACCCATGTGCCATTTTCACTATTTTGACAAAAAATGAAAAAAATTCCAATTTTAAAAACTCTTATTAAAAACTAACTAAACAAGTACATAATTTAAATTTTAAAATGTAATTTTTTAAAAAGTATCAGACCGAATTTTAAAATTTAAAGACTGTTATAAAGAGAAATGAAAGGGCTTTAAAATGATGCCTTACTTGACTCCTAATGCCATTTAAATATTTTGGGGTGGTTGTTACCCTCGCTTGGAGGTGTAAGCAGCGAAGTCGAAAATACCGGAAAAAAGTGTCCCCCTTTGATCAAAAATCGACGGGTCTCCCCGTTTTTTTTAAAACGTTGACGCAGTTCCTAATAATGGCTCTGTTTCGTTTTCGTTTGGCCACCCTGTATAATAGAAGTATACAATAGTTTTTGAGTAATTTGATGCTAAATGGTTTAATCTTAATTTTAGCGTGAATAACTCAAATAAGTTTAGTAAACACTAAATAAAATACCTTAAAATCAGTGGCTTCTGCTAACTGAGAATTTAAGTGTCTTATTTGACCCTTAGCCTCCGATAGTTGTAGTTGTATTCGATCGTTTTGTTTGACTAATTTTTTAATACGGTCGTTAGCATCATCCCTTTCATTTTGAAGAAGGCACTTGATTCTAGTATTATCTTCTTGCAGAGAAAGTTTTCTTCTAAGAAGATCTAAATGAAGGTCTTTTCGTTGAATTTGTTCTCTCAAATTTCTTATTCTTCGTTGTAGTTGGTATACCATGGCAGTCTGTAAATGAAACAATTTCATTTTCTACTATAGTGTTGAATTATGTAAATTGTCATATAAACTACATGGAAGGAAAAACTTTTCCAAAAATCTCTATATAATATTTTACGAAGTACTTTTGTATCTTAAAAACTGGGTTACTATAGAGCTTATTAAAAAAAACAGAAACACAACTATTTTTAATAGTTATATTATATATACGAGTACATAGAATCTTCTTACAACTTTAATACGGATTTTTAAAAGCTTCATGTAGATTCTGTATATTTGGCTTTTCAAAATATAGCGTCTATTCCAAAAATGTTGAGAGCTACTTAACAAATGCCTAATTTGACACACAAAAACACTAATATGTTTACGAACTTTTATATTGGATCCTGAAAGGTGAGCTTCGAACATCGTTCTTTGCTAATAAAATTCCAACCACATGTAAAATTAGAAGATACATAGGTATATAGAGTAGGAAGTTATTGTTCATATGGAAAGCTAGAAGTGTACTATTCGTTTGGTAATTTACTTTTTTCATAGATTTATTTTGTAATTCGACCAGATATTTGGATACTTCATTAAATTTTCATAAAAAAAATGTAATCGTGTATATTCTCCAAAAAATGGTGATGAATTGAAAAATATACTCTACTTAAAAAATTTAGGGTAAATTACTGGAACTGGAATTTCAAATAAAAATAAAAACCCATTTTAAAAAATATATGAACTACGCTCATTGACTCTGCATACTCTTTTAATTTGAAATAACATCATAAAGTGGTTGACGTTTTATAATAATCGTGTTTATTTAGAGCTTTAAAGAATAGTATCGAAAAGAGGTTCTATAAAAAAGTTTATAGAGCATTTTAGTGTTTTTCTTATCAAAATAGCGCTCCCTTAAGTAATATCCAATATGTCTAACAACTTGTATTCTCTCCGTTAACTCTTAAAGACTTACTAGAATAAATTAATATTGAGCATTGTAAGGAAAGCATCTTGATTAAAATAATCGTATCATTGTCATTGAAATGAAGGAATTTATATTGAACGCAAGTGGTGAATTTCCAAATGCGTTTGGTAAAGTGGAAAAATTTAGGTTTTGGTTCGTCTTGATTGCTGATACTTGGGAAGAAAATCAAAACCAGGATTGCCACATTAATATTTATCTATTGTGTAAAATTTGTAAATTTTATACGCTTTCGCACACTTACTTATAATATATAATTTACACGTATTGATATTTGTTGCTGTTTTAATGATTTTACTAATAATCTGCGTGAACAGAATTTTTAATACAAATTTAAAACGACATTGCTCTGTTAAGAACTGTTGTTATTGTGCTTGTTGAAAACAAAAAACTGCTGGTTATGTGACTTAGATAAGGCATATTTGTGTAAGTAGTTACATATGATGAATACAGTGTAGTTGATTTGCTTATATCTTCCGACAACGCATAAATGAGTTTAAGAGAAATCGATGGTAGGATGATATGTTCAGTGTCCGTGTGTGTTTTTTTTTATTTAGGTGTGAAGTGAAAATTTTTTTTTAACAATTTGCGTTGTTACTCTTAAAAAATTGGGACATTTTATTGAATAAATATTTTTTTATTTAAAATTCACTGAATTTTGAATGTATATCAAATAAAAATGTATTAAATGTAAATGTATTAAAAATTTATAAAATTACGTTTTTAAAAAATGTAGAAAGTGAATTACAATATATTTATACCGAGGGGTAAACCGTATTTGGTGTACAAACTTGGTGTATTATGTGTCCTATTGGTGTTTTAAGTGTATTAATTGTGTACTATTGGTGTACTAGATGTACTGGGTGTCCCAATAAGAATGTCTCTCGGCTTTATCTTGGAAACCATGGGGAAAAAAAATTGATAACAAAAGTTGCCTTGAGAAAAACCTGGAAATTATTTTCAAGTTTACATGTCCACTACTAGAGAGCGTAGTTCAATACCAAAAATTAAAAAATAGAAATGGCGAAAACTGCATATCGATATCTCTTTCCTATCTCGAGATATCTTAAAATATGTGTAAATTTTAAGCATTTTTCTGTGAATATAGATTACTATGATTTTACTTGAAAGGCTTTTAACAATTTTGAACTTCTTAAAATTGACTTTCCGTATCCTATTAATAATGATTTTATTTCAATAATACAGTTACTGTTACCGAAAAACAGCGTTGAGGAAGTTAAAATGGAAATATATAAAAACAAGTAGTGTGCCATGTACAAAATCAATCATTTGCCAAATGTTAATATATACAGAGTTGTCCTTAAGTAATTGTATATAGAAGTACAGTACAATTCTCACTTTAAAATATTATAATTTGAACTAAATTGCTTTAAAAAAATGTTGATAATAAGAGAGATAAAGGGTGTTAAAAGTGAAATTTTAATTTTTTTTTTCACAATAACTTTAACGTTTTTTGACATGTATACATAAATATTTGGTAGTGAGGTTTTTTGGATATGAGACATCATAATTTTGAACTAATTTCAATGTATTTTGTAGAGAGCACCACATAGGTCACACTTGCTGCATCAGTGTGCGCCAAACTTTTTTGCTGTTTAAGTTAGCGCTCCTTTTGTAAAAGAATAATAAAGCCGCATTATTTTAACAAAAAAAAGTATACTTGTTAATAACCCCAAAACTTAACGGTTTTAGAGATAATCTCATTTAAGTGATCATCTGCATAATTCTTATTTAATTATTAATTTCAAAGGGCGTGCTGCGAAACGAGAATATTTGAGAAGATATCCAAACAGGCAGTAACCTAATCATCAAGCAAAAGTGGTTCATTTCGTCCTAAACGTGATAACTTAGGCCGACCAAGACGTTTATCTTATAATTTAGGAATCAGTAAAACTGTATCACCCATACCATTTTACTCCAGCGCAAAATGTATTGCCAGCAGATCTACTATTAAAATTTGCAAGTAATATCCGAAATAGACAAAATCTTAACCACACTTTCGTCGATAGAATATTATTTACAGACGAAGCTACCTTTACACGCCGTGGTATTTTTAATTTAAGAAACAATCATGTCTGGGTAATTGAAAATCCCCATGTTAAAAGAGAAAGGCATTTCCAACATGAATTTAAAATAAATATATGGTGTGGGATTATTGGTAACTATTTATTAGGGCCATACGAGTTACCCTATAATTTGAATGGTGACAATTACTTACATTTTTTGTAAAACGATTTCATTGATTTGTTGGAAGAATTGCCACTGAATTTAATGCAATATATGTGGATTATGAAAGATGGTGCATCGCCACATTATACGAGAAAAGTCGGAACCCATTTAAATACTAACTTTCCTGAACGCTGGATTGGTCGCGGTAGCCCTTTCATTTGGCCACCACGTAGCCCAGACTTTAATCCTCTCGATTTTGATGTATGGGGTACAACGAAACAACTTGTTTATAAGGATTTCATAAATACCTGCGACCAACTTTGGGAAGAAATAAATAGAGCAGTAGTTTCTTTTGATCCAATGATATTATTTGATATGAGACGATCTTTTATGGAACGTATAGATAAATGCATCGAAGAAAATTGTGGATATATCAAACATTTACTTTAATTACGATTAAAGTTATAATGTTATTTAGCTTAGTTTTTTCTTAATTTGTTTAATAAATCAATTTAAACTGCCATACACATTTTTTATGTTAAGTCTTCCTATACTTTAATAATATTCATCATATTACTATAAAAAAATATTAGCGTATACGCTACTACATTTTTCGAAATTAATAATTAAAAAAGAATCATGCAGCTGATCACTTAAATGAAATTATCTATAAAACCGTTAAGTTTTGGGGTTATTAACAAGTATCCTTTTTTTGTTAAAATGATGTGGTTTTAGTATTCTTTTACAAAAGAAACGCTGACTTAAACAGCAATAAAGTTTGGCGCACATTTATGCCACATGTGTGGCCTATGTACTTCTATGTACAATTACTTAAGGACCACCCTGTATTTAATGAATTGAAACAACAATAAAAATAAACAGCACTATAAAATATAAAAAATTGAAGGTAACTAGTGACGACCTAAATCTTCAAATTGTCGCCCATCATTTTCGACGCAAGCGTTTACTCTTTGAAAAGTAGATGGAACATCAGTCTCAATTTCTGCTCTTGAAATACTCTGAATGGCATTTCGTATTCTTCCAATCACATTGTCTCGCTTAGTTGGTCTAGTTGCAAAAACAAGCTCAATCTGTTTTCAGAGGTTGAAGTCTAAGACAGAAAAGTCTGGTGACCTGGCTGGCCAAAAAAATAGGCTTCTACTACCTATCCATCTATCAGGGTATACATCATCCGAAAATTCTCTAACTTCTCTAGAGTAATGCGCCGGACACCCATCGTGCTGGAACAACATGGATCTACGAATTGCTAGAGGTATATCTTCGAGAAGAAAAGCCAATTCATCCCTAGCAAAATTTAGGTAGCGTTACCCATTAATTGAATTGTCGAAAATAAGGGTCCGGTTATCTGACCATCGAAGATACCACACTATATATTTACCTACCATCCACCCTGATGTTGAAACTATTCTATCCAACGTGGATTATTCTGTGACCAGTAGTGCATATTGTGACGGTTTACCGTACCATCATTTCTAAATGTAGCTTCATCTGACAACAAAATACGTGACAGCAATTGAGGTTCGTTAGATATCATATCCAACAATCAGTTGCAATAATCCAACCTTCTATCATAATCACGATCATTTAAGTTTTGATGAAGTACTATATCATAAGGATGAAACCTAAAAGAAATATAGTATCCCAATAAATGTTTTTACAGAGTTACAAAATAAATGCATTAATATTTTACAATACGAGGATGTATCAGAAAATAACGAGACTGGTGCTATTCGCTACCTGCGTTACATGACGCGACCTCTAGTGTTGTGAAACCATAACCATTGGTGGAAATTGCAAATGCCAAATACATTGGGCCAGCAAGAAAAACACGAATCATTAAAATAACAGGAAATAAAAATCATTCTCAACTCAAATCTATTGTTAAATTAATAAAGCCCGATATTTGGACCCAAAGATTGGTAAGTACTATTATCAATTATAAGAGTAATTTGAATATTAAAAGTCACAAATGTGAGGTTACATAGACTTGTACAACAATCGGTACATTGCAGTTCTCACTTGCAGTTTTTGCATTACCAAATAACTTATTATTTTTGTCTCATCCTGAGTAAAAATTTTTCCTTTGAAACGTTTCCTTTCTACTAAGAACCCATGAATTTCTCAATCCGGTGAAAAGCCGGTAGTTGAAGCCAAATTTTAAATGTTTTAAATCTAACATTGAATATGTGATTTCCAGATGTATGCAGTTGTCTAGCAAAATGAATATTGTAATCAGAACTGGTTTCGAAAAAATTGTCGATAATACTTCATATCAACTCCATTAAAAGGAAAAAAGTTGGTCGAGGCTGGCCATGTACTCAAAGTTCAAGAATTGAGACATGGTGGTAAAATTTTAATCCAAGGTGAAGTCATCAAGCAAACTAATGTCAACGAAGTTGTATATATTGTGAAACTTGAAATAGATAATTGTCGAGCTACAAAAAATGTGTCATGTACCTGTGTCTACAATAAAAGTGCCCGATGCAAGCACGTTGCAGCGCTGGTATATTATGTTAATCACGAGGAAAATTGGTCAAAAACAGATCAAGAACAACGATGGGGAAAACCCAGCGCACGGCAATTGGCAAAGGATAAGTATTCAAAGGGTAAATACTTTTGGGAGATGTTTTCGTGTCCTAACGACCAAAATGTAATGGGCGGAGCCCACGTACATACGCCCAATTTGGATTTAAGTGAAATACCAAGTCCGTCAGCATTGAGATCTATTTTGCTCGCTGCAACCACAAATAAGGCTGAGTTTGCAAGGAGGAAACTAGCTCGATCAAGGTTGAAACAAATGAAAGACAATTTAGCTAGGGATGAATGTAAAGCTTGCGTTGAACATTTATTTGTTCTTGTTGACCAAAATACCGTTTACAAATCCTCAGCGTACCAACTACCAGCGAATTTGGAGAGATTCTATATTGACTACATTCAAATCACTAAACGTGAAATCATTGAGCTATGCTATGATACGATAGCTCAATCATGTACTAAATGGTTTGAAGCTCGACGCCTTAGAATCTCTGCAAGTACAAACGCCCACAGTATCAAAAGCAGATCTAGAAAATCCATTGATTCCTTAGTTAAGGAAATGCTGTCTCCAAAGAAGTTCTCTACTGAATCAACTCAGTATGGGATTGTGAATGAAAGCTGTGCTAGAAAAGAGTATGAGGCAAAATACTCTTGTAAGGTTTTGAAAGTAGGCGTGCTTGTTAGCTTTAAGCAACCTTGGCTGTGCTCAAGTTTCGACGGCGTTGTACTGCAAGATGGTGCTTTTACCAAATTGCTAGAAATCAAATGCCCGTTTAAGTGTAAAAATAAGAGTATCGTTAATTATGACACCAAAGAATGCAATCTTCAGTAGAATAAGGGTCTTGTGCCCATGGGAACTTTTTGTCAATTCTTATGGACGGACACGCCCCCTCACATGACCCACCCCCACTCCTCCGGCAGCTCATCTAGATGTGGAGAAGAATGGCCTGAACGTGGTGGCACTTCAGCAAGGCCTTGAACGTGTTGGCAGTTCAGCCAAAAAGAAGAAGAATTCTTTAGGCCACGAGGATTTCCGAAACTGTCACTTGACGGCACCGGAGAGCGGCGGCCATTTTTAGTGCGAGAGTACTGGTCTTGGTAGTTCAGCTAGAAGAAGAATGGAGCTCGTTCAGTCACCTATAGAAAAGAAGAAGAAATTACTATAGTCGAGTCGGCGCGATTCACGGCGGTGGCGTACGAATGCCGGCCCGGTGATCCAAGATGGCGCGATTCATGGTGCGACGCACACAAGCGGTGGCCGGTCATCGCCTGTGTGTGACGTAGTCGGACTGATTCCAATCGAAGATAACGGTCGGCTATAATAGTCGTCAGCAAAGGCCACGTTGCCTTTTTCATCATTATTATTTATACAATGTTGCCATATAGGAATATTATCAAAGTATGATTTAAAAAGTAGTCCATGCTGCCATGTTGCCATATCTCCGTCAGATAACGGGTCGAAATTTAAAATATTCATGGCGCCGGCCATCGCTTGGGTGTATCGTAGGCGAACTGATTCGTTTCAAAAGATAACGGCTGGAAAATTTTTCAGCCGTCTATAGAGGAACAAATTACTATAGTCTACCTTGTTTATGAGAGAGAGATAGAGAGAGCGTTTTCAATTCTGGGGGGCTATGATTTTGGTATCGAGATAATTCATGGTGCCGTATTTTATTATTTATACAATGTAGCCATATCGGTATAATATCAAAGTATGAAAAAATATGATTTATTTAAAAGGTTTTCAGGAGATGTCTAATTCAATTCTGGGGCGCTATGAATTCACTATTGAGATATTGTTTGGAATCCGTGTTGCCATATTTTTATTATTATTTATACCATGTTGCCATATTTCCGAAGAAAACGTAAGTTGGGTATAATAGCAAAGTATGAAAAAATATGATTTATTTAACGGTTTGTATTTGTGCCGAGCGCAATGAACGTTGCCGTAAGGGCAATAGCCGTTATTATTGGTCCAATTGAATTGCGAAAAAGACCTGTATGATCTAGAAGTAACATAGATGATGAACGATACATGGAACACTGTAGAAAAAATCACGTAAACGTCAAAAAACGTGACGCAGACATCGAAAAACGTCTCGCACGTCAAAAAACGTCACGTTTTACGTCACGCACCTCACGTTTTACGTCACGCACGTCATGTTTTACCTCTCGCGTGTCACGTTTACATCTCGCATGTCACGTAAACGTCAAATGTTTAACCTATTTTTAGGGGTACACTGTAATTATCAATAGCGATGTAATATAATTAAATAAGGTGTAAATGGATACCTAATTTGTGCAACTTATAAAATTATTGCATAAGACTTTCCACAGACTCGTTGTTACACACATCACCCCACGAGCGTAGCCATGTTGAATTTTGAAAACTTGAAAACAATACGAAATTATTTATTGCTAGCATTCCTTTTTAAATAATGAACTCCTCCGATGTTTTCTCTACAACCGTTCTGTCTATTCGGGAATTTTTGATAAATTTTAGAAAATCTACAATACAAAATCGTAATTATCAAACCATGAATGAAGTGATAACCTGGAATCGTGTTTTCGTGCACGTTATCGGGGCTTATCTAATTTTATCGGGGAGGCTTCATCCGGTGTGGCAGTTAAAAGTATCTCTAAAGTAGTATTATATCTGTGTTTATTATAACAGTTGTTTATAGTATTTCTTAAAACATAGCGAAAAAAAGCTCTTTTTTCACGTGAACATATCGTGATTATTTGATTTAAAAATATATCACGTGACCCCTTTTGCACACGGCACTACAAAATGGCGATAAGAATTATTCTTTATTTTTCATAATCTACAACCGGAATGTCTGAAATACATTGTTTTTAGATATAAAATGAATTTTAGTTTTAATTTTTAAAATATTTCCGAATAAAGTCTGTCTAGTTTACGAAAAATCCAATTTCACATGCTGTATAATTAGGGAACGTGACCCCTTTTGCGCACGGCACTACAAAAAAATGGCGATAAGAGTTATCCTTTATTTTTCATAATCTACAACCGGAATGTCTGAAATACATTGTTTTTAGATATAAAATGAATTTTAGTTTTAATTTTTAAAATATTTCCGAATAAAGTCTGTCTAGTTTACGAAAAAAAATGCAATTTCACCTGTTGGATAATTAAGGAATGTGACCCTTTTGCACACGGCCCTACGAAAAATGTCGATAAGAATTATTCTTTTATTTTCATAATCTACAACCGGAATGTCTGAAATACATTGTTTTTTCGATATAAAATAAATTTTAGTTTTAATTTTTAAAATATTTTCGAATAAAGTCTGTCTAGTTTACGAAAAATGCAATTTCACCTGTTGGATAATTAGGGAACGTGACCCGTTTTGCACACGGTACTACAAAATTTAAAAAGTATAAAAGGCGTAAGTACAGGTGTGTGTGATCATTCCTATCAGTTACTGATTAGCTATCGCACAGTGATAACCAATATTTCTGAAAATGGCTAATTTTGAAATTATCAAGGATGTTACAAAACAAATCCGTAAATTTGGGGTCCAGGGCCGAACTTTGGAATTTAAAATTAAACCTATTCCTACAGGGGCGGCGCCCCTAAGCTGGGTGAAAAACGCTATCGAAGATATTGTTTTGAAGGGTACAGAAAACGTGGACTTGGAGGATTATGTTGGATTTACTTTCTGTTCCAAAGATTTTTCAAGGGGCCAAGGATGGGTGGTTTTTAAACCTGCATCTCAGGTGACAGTTGATGACGTGTGGAAGAGAATTTCATCCATATACCAGTCAAATTCAACGGGGCTGAATACAGAAACCTTCTGTTTGGATGTTACTACGGTAAAAATGCCCGTAGGAAAAGGCAGGGGGCGTAATTATAACACTTTTAACGAGGAGTGTAAAAAACGTAGAGGTATTATTTCGATAAATAACAAAGACAACCTATGCTTACCTCGCGCTCTAGTAGTCAGTATGGCTTTTCAAAGTAAGGATCCAAACTACGCAAAAATTAGGGATGGTCGTAGACTTCAGACAGCCAAAGCTCTTGAACTGGTAAAATCCAGCGGGGTATTGATTACTCCAGAGGGATGCGGGATCCTCGAACTTCAGCAGTTTCAACAGCATCTAAAAAATTATAAGATCGTCGTTTATCGATATGGCACCAAAGGTCGTGACGTTATTTTTGAAGGAGGAAATGACGGCCCTGCTTTAAATCTAATTTTTCATGAAGGCCATTACAACGTCATCACATCTCTAACCGCTGCATTTATGTGTATATATTTCTGTGAAGCATGCCGCACCCCCTACAACAATAAAGATAAACATAAATGCGCTGGAGTATGTTTTGCATGCAGGTCATCACCTGCATGCAATAAAGATGTTGTAAAAAGACGGTGTATTGAATGCCGAAGAGATTTTTACGGTAATGAGTGCTATGAAGCACATTTGAATTCGGTTTGTAAAAAAATAAAAAGCTGTGAGAAATGTTTTAAAATATGCACTAGTCACAATCATATCTGTGGCGAAATTTACTGCAAGATTTGTAAATCGAGCCAACCCGAAGACCATTTGTGTTATATGCAACCGGACAAAAAATCTCCTCAAATTAAAGATTTTTTGTTTGTTTTCTATGACTTGGAGACAACACAAGAAAAAGTCGTCAATGGGGTCATACAGCAGGAACCGAATTTGTGTGTATACAGAAAAGTATGCCATAAGTGTATAAATGAAACAAGACTGTTATTTTGTCAGAGTTGCGGATTCAGAGAAAAAGTTCTAACAGAGGATGTAATTACGAAATTTCTGACCGAAGTACTAGAAATACGAAAAAAATTTAAACAGATTGTCGTTATAGCCCATAATGGTGGCGGTTTCGATCATCAATTCGTATTAAATTACATTCTCACTAAAACCGCTTTGAATCCAGGTCTGATTATGCGCGGCACAAAGCTGATTATGATGAACGTGGGAAACGTTAAATTTCTGGATTCACTAAACTATTTTCCGATGGCATTATCTGCATTACCGAAAGCCTTTGGGTTTTCAGAATTGAAAAAGGGGTATTTTCCACATCTCTTTAACAGGCTGGAAAATCAGAACTATGTCGGAGGTATACCTGCATTGAAATTCTACGACCCTGACAACTTAAAAGATGATCACGATCACGTATTTGATTTTCAAAAGGAGATTGTGGAGTATTGTGTTTCTGATGTACAGATTCTAACGCAGGCCTGTCTCAAATTTCGTCAGCAGCTGTTGGAGACGTCAAATGTGTGCCCCTTCATGGAAGCTTCAACAATCGCTTCAGCCTGCAACAAGGTATTTCGGCGAAACTTTTTAAAACCAAACACGATCGGAATAATCCCTAAAGGTGGCTACAGATTCAGAGATAATCAATCGAAAATAGCTTTACAATGGTTGATATGGGAAGAGCGTCAAAGAAGTATCGAGATACATCATGCGGCCAGAGGTCAAGAGGCCAGAGTTGCCGGGGTTAAAGTTGACGGGGTACATGGAGATACCATCTATGAATTCCAGGGTTGTTATTTTCACGGTTGTCCGAAATGCTATACAAATAACCGTGATAAAGCATTAAAAGACGATCCCACTGATTGTATGGAGAATCGGTTCCAATGAACTGTAAATAAAAATAAACATTTGGAGAAAAAGGGGTATAACGTTGTACAAATGTGGGAATGCGATTTTCGAAAAATGTTAAATAAAGAAATTGAAGAATACACAGAAAACCATTCTTACATAAAATATTTACCTCTAAACCCTAGAGATTCTCTGTACGGGGGCCGAACGGGGAATACAGTGGAATATTACAAGGCGAAAGAAAATGAGAAAATTAAATATGTCGATGTCTGCTCGCTTTACCCTTATGTGTGTAAATTTGGTAAATTTCCTATTGGCCACCCGAAAAAAATTTATGTGGGGGACGAATGCAAATTGGCTGATATTTCCCAAATGTCAGGTGTGATAAAATGTAAAATATTACCTCCTACAAACCTGTATCACCCTGTACTGCCTTATAGAATGAATGATAAATGTATGTTTATCCTTTGTCGTAAATGCGGCGAGGGGATGAACCAAGACGACGATTGTACTCACGATGACGAGCAAAGAGCTTTAAATGGTACATGGGTGATTGAAGAAGTCGTTAAAGCTATTGAGAAAGGGTACAAAATGATGGAAATCTACGAAATATGGGATTACGACACCATACAACTCAGCCGGGAGCAGGAGGGTTTATTCTCAGGCATGATGAATAAATTTATAAAAATCAAACAGCAAGCCAGCGGCTGGCCAAAGAATTGTGCGACAGACGCTGAGAAAGATAGATATATTGAGGAAATTTTACATAGAGAAGACATTTTACTGGAGTTTTCTGAAATAACTGAGAATCCTGGTTTAAGATCATTGGCAAAACTGATGTTAAACTCTTTCTGGGGCAAGCTGGCCCAGAAAAGTAACCTACCTAAAACATCTATAATTAGAAATTCTGCTGAATTTTATTTAATGATGTCGAACCCCGCAATAGTTGTAAACACCATTTTACCGGTAAATGAGGAAACGTTAATTGTAACGTGGGAATACAAAGAGGAGGCCTACGATATTTCCCCAACAGTAAATGTTATATTAGCTGCCTATGTTACAGCTTTAGCTAGATTAAAATTATATAGTTACCTGGATCAGGTGGGCGAGAGAGCCTTATATTACGATACCGATTCAATTATCTATTCTTCGCAAGTTGGTCTTCCTGACCTTTCCACGGCGACTGCATTGGAGATTTAACAGACGAGCTAAACGGGGGATTTATTACAGAATTCGTTTCAGGGGGCCCTAAAAATTATGCCTATAAATACAGCTGTAATGGTAGTGAATATGTTGTCTGTAAAGTGAAAGGAATTTCACTAAACTATAGTGCTTCTCAGTTGCTGAATTTTGAAAAAATCAAGGAGATGGTCTTGACAAAAAGTGAGCCCATTTTTATCATTTCGAAGCAGATCAGAAGAACTAAGGATCATGAGGTGATAACCATAACATCAGAGAAAAGATATCAGCCCAGGTCAACAAAAAGAAAATTTCTTCCGGATCATAGTCCTTTGCCTTACGGCTTTAAAAAATTAAAAAATGAGTTATATATATATAAAGCACAAAATAAATTTTTTAATAAAACTTACCGGTCTTTTTTTCATCCATATGGGAATCCTTAAATTGAATAATTTGATCCTCAGCTATATTATCTTCCTTGATAGAGGGGCTATCAACTCGCTTTAAAGCTGTGTAGTCAGCTTTCTTCTTTTGTATCTGAAAAATGAATGTATGAGTTGTGTAAATTGAAATAAAATCAGGGGAACGTTGATGGAAAATACCCCTCTATAAACAGCACCTCAGGAGAAATTAAAAGAGCAGTAATTACAGTATTTCGTGAGAAGTGCTATCAACCTAATACAGCAAAAAGTTAAAATAGAAATGGATATATGAGTTATCAAATAAATTTTTATTAAAAACTTTCTGGTCTTTTAAAAATATTTGGAAGCCCTTAAAAGCTGAATTATTTCATCTTCAGTTAGGTTATTTACATTAACTTCTTCGAAAGAAAGAAGGGTTCATCTATATCCTAAATTATTAAATAGACCTAATTTTGAAAAATCATGGAATAAAATTTAAGCACTTACCTGATGGACAGGGGATCCGAACTGGCACTAAAGAATTAAATCTTTTCTCCTGTCTGGTACAGCTGGTGAAATCCCATTTACAATTAAACATTTAGCAAAATATTTTCAAAAACTATGGTGTTAGAAATTAACTTGTTACTTAATCGAAGGTTTTCAGGCTAACTAATTTCGAATATAGCGAATGTATACAGGAAGTGGGTTTTACAATCAGAAATATTTTATCATATCTGCCTCGTGTTTCTTTATTTGAAGTCAAAATTGATTATATATAAATTAGTTTATGATTTTAAAAACTTACGCTATATTTTCTAAATAATAAATATTTACCTACAGAAATTATACAAAATAATTCTAGATTTTTCGAACAGTTTGTTGTTTTTAGATAAAAATAAGTCATATCATCTTGTATACAAAATATTATTAGGCAATCCGATCATCATTTATGTGTATATCTGGTTGCATAGCTATTAGTTGATATGATACTTAATCACCTTCTACAAACGTCCACACACGTCACGTAAACGTCGTTAGATAGCGTTGGTGGTACCAAAATATTATTATTAGGCAATCTGATTATCATTTATGTGTATATAGGGCTGCATAGTTATTAGTTGATATGTTTTACTAGTAATTTAGAACGAATGTGACCCTACAAATTGAAGAAAATTGTTTTTCTAATAATGAAAAAACAATCACAAATGATCTAAATACTCATTATAAAAGTATTACTTAATATTAGGCAATCTGATTATCATTTATGTGTATATCTGGTTGCATAGCTATTAGTTGATATGTTACTTAATAACCTTCTACTAAACGTCACACGTCACGTAAACGTCACCAGATGGCGTTGGTGGTACCAAAATATTATTATTAGGCAATCTGATTATTATTTATGTGTATACATGGTTGCATAGTTTGGGGTTGGTGGTGCCAAAGTGGTGGAGAGCGACCATTTTTAATCCAATTATAATTTTTGACACCATCTAATGATTTTGGCACCACCAACCCCAAACTATGCAACCATGTATACACATAAATGATAATCAGATTGCCTAATAATAATATTTTGGTACCACCAACGCCATCTAGTGACGTTTACGTGACGTGTGACGTTTAGTAGAAGGTTATTAAGTAACATATCAACTAATAGCTATGCAACCAGATATACACATAAATGATAATCAGATTGCCTAATATTAAGTAATACTTTTATAATGAGTATTTAGATCATTTGTGATTGTTTTTTCATTATTAGAAAAACAATTTTCTTCAATTTGTAGGGTCACATTCGTTCTAAATTACTAGTAAAACATACCAACTAATAACTATGCAGCC